>OVBA01007719.1:0-13936 GCA_900406435.1 Lepidium aucheri | reverse complement strand
GATTGTTATCCAACTGCACTCATCATACACATCCTGATTCCTTTCCACATTCCTTGCTGCACATATGTTCTTCAAGGCAAGATTAAGGGTGTGGACAACACATGGTGTCCAATAGTTGTGAGGAAACATACCTTCAATTATCTCTCCAGCTCCTTTGCAATTTGCAGCATTATCAGTTATGGTTTGTACAACATTCTCATGACCCACCTCCTTGATAACTTCTTCTATCAAACCAGCAATGAAAAACTTGTCTTTCACTTCACCAAAGCAATTCACAGCCTTCAGAAACATAGGAGCACTATCAGAAGTAGCCATGAAATTGATCAAAGGTTTTCTTGTAGGATCACTCCATCCATCTGTCACAATCGTCACACCTTTTTCTTTCCACATTAATTTTATTGGATGTAGTAACCTTTCAACATTGGCCTTCTCTTGTTGTAGTAAGGTTGTTCTAATCTTATTATAACCAGGAGGCACATAGCCATCAAGTTTGTTGTCAACGGCAAACCTAAATGCATGATGGTAATATGGATTCTTTGCCAGATTAAATGACAATCCTCCGGTATAAAACATCTTAGCAATTATTTGATCAAGTTGGTCCCTCTTTTCAATACCAAACGCTCTAGCTATAGGAGACATGATAGACTTTCTTTTCTTAGAAAAAGCATCCACTTCTTTCTGAGATTCACAAGGCAAAGGAATTTCTCTAGGACCAAACTCTTTTTTTGCATCTCAAACTCTTCCTCTAACTTACGCATTTCAGTCCTAGCACTCATAGTTGTTTTTTTACACACAGAAATACCTGCATTTTTCAATCCAAGAAGATGTGCTTTGATTCAAGAATAAGATCCACTGTGAATTTCCTTGCAAATATTGCACTGAAACTTCCAAGTTCCTCCCAATGCTCCTACTTTATCTAGTTTTGTCACATAACACCACAACGGAGCTTGTCCGATTGGATTATTCTGAGTCTGATCTGATCCACTATACTCAATAGGATTACCACTAGAACCACTTGGAGTATTACTTTGTTCTTGAGATATAATAAAACCTACAAGTCAAAACATGATATGATTAGCAAACATAATATTGACTATGATTACACGTGTATCATTAGGAATAGTACACGAGATATATATATATATATAATATCTGTATCACCACTTCTATATAAAACAAAAAGCCACAAGTCAAAACAATACCGACTATGATTTTACTAGGGATCTTCTTTTAAAATACATGTTTATAAATTTAACAATGAAACAGAGCTTTTAACATAGTAATGAATAATTGAAACAGAGCTTTCGTTAACTAACCTAGAATTAAACGATCACCCTGCGAAATCACGATGTCACGATGACGCAACGTTGAAGACGAAGACGTCGAGAAGTCAGAATTGGAGAAGGTGGAAGAACACGTCGAAGTCTAATTCATTTAACCTATAACCGATCAAATTATTCTCTTAAATTTATTTGGAAAATATAGTTTATTAATTTAATTTCCTTAATTACATATAAACGTTTCGGAAACGTCCCATTTAAACATACCGAACTGTTTCCAATAATCTACAGCGTCCCCATATTTTGAAAGGCGATGAAGACGTTTTTATGGAGTCCCTGCAGCGTCCCCGTATTGTGGACGTTTCGAAAACGTGAAACGTCACTAGATTGGCGTCCCCGTGCATCATAGGTAAGATATGCAAATATTTTTCCAATGTTTGAGCTAAAAAAAGAAAAAAAAAGATGTAATAATTATTTATATAAAATCCATCACCAAACAAAATGCTCTTGGACATGTACTTCAAAGACCCATCTTACACTATCTTAACCTCGGCTCTCCGTTGTTGGGCATTTCCCAACGAACACATGCTCCTCGTATCTTAATCGCTCTGTTTCTCTCTCATATCTCGGAGATCACGTTTTGACGAGCGCTTTGGATTTCCAAATCAAAGTCGGCCTTCCCGTCGATCCCGATTTATCGGCAGATTCTTACTATTGAGATCAACCTTACACTCCTATCTGTGATATTTGAACCTGTGGGTTTTGGGTCTAATATGCTCAGTTTCTCCTCTTCTTATTGTGGATCACGTGTTTCTGGGCTTGGTTTTAAAACTCTGACCCAAATTTAATGGTTAGGAGGTGAATAACAAACGTTGAGTTTGTTATTAACACTTGTTCAAAGTTTATCGAACTTTGATCGATTGTGCATATTATATAGAATGTAAAGAGACAAAAGGAGATTTAACGATTTTGGATTCCAAACCAAAATTCTACATCTCATCAGAGTTATACTCCAGAATACACTATCACCTAACTATATATTTGACTCTTAGAATGCTTAAGAATCCCTCATTCACTCCCTAGTCTATTTCTGTTACAATCACATCTCAGAACTTAAATGAATAATAACTAAAGATAGTAACTTATTAAGAAGAAAAATGAATGTTAATCCCAAAAGAAAACGACGAGTTTTCTTCACCCAGCTCAACAGACCTGTCCTCGCCTCTTTTCTTCTGAAGATAACCAGTGTGATGTGGTTGGGTCAAATACCCGACCCAAAAGATTCATTAAACTCAATGGATACCCAAAACCCATTGAACTTTAGCCTCCTTGCATTCTGAATGAAACTCTCTGGTGCACACAGTGACTTTCTCATGCCTTTTATATACTTGGTCATGACTATCACTTCAAATCTCCACCTTAGTCTTGATCATCTTTGTCTTGGTGGATCTTTTGTTTCCCTTTACGTAGTTTCCTATTACTCGAAGCATCTTCAATGCTTCTTGTAACTTGTAAACCAATATTAACTTGGTAAGCATATCGGCTGGATTGTCTGCTGTTGGTATCTTCAACACTTCAATCTCTCTTTTGCTTATTTGGCCCAAATATAGTTGAACTTGACTGCTATATGTTTGGATCTTTCAAGATATAATGCATTCTTCTAGCTTACTGTGTTTCCTCTAACTATGAACACAATTTCTGACGTTGACTTCCTGTTGTCTAAGTCTCTGGCAATGTCAGAGTCACAATACCCTTTTATTGTGAAATCTTTGTTTTTGCTGAACTTCAAACCCATAGTCACTCATCCTTTGATGTATCTCAATGCCCACTTCACTGCTTGCCAGTGATATTTGATTGGTTTACTCATATATCTGCTGGTTAAACCCACTGTATAAGCCAGGTCTGGTCTTGTGCTTATCATTGCGTATATGTTACTCCCAACTGCACTTTGATAAGGAACACTCTTCATGCTTTGTTCTTGTTCTATCAACTGTTGTTCTGATGCTGCTGTCAATTTCAGATGAGCTCCTATTGGTGTTAACACTTCTTTAGCTTGGTCCATCTTGAAAGTGATTAGAACTCATCTCAGGTAGCTTTCTTGTGTAACTTTGAGTGTACCTGCATTTCTATCTCGTCACATTTCCATGCTCAATATCTTCCTAGCATCACCAAGATCTTACATCTTGAATTCATACTCTAACAAGCCCTTTAAAATCTCTATCTGAGATTTATCCTTTGATGATGTTAGAATGACATCAACATAAAGAAGCAAATAGATATAGTTTTCTCACTTCAATTTCTTAAAGTAGACACTATTATCATATTCACTTCATATGTAATTATTCTTATACATAAACTCATCAAACCTTTTATTCCACTGCCTAGGAGATTGATTTAACCCGTACATAGATTTCTTTAAGAGACATACCTTATTGGGATGATCTTTATGTCTACGAATCCTTCTGGTTGTTCCATAAAGATATACTCAATTAGACTCCCATGAAGAAACACTGTCTTCACATCTAATTGCTGCAACTCAAAATCAAAGTTAGCTACAATAGGCAAGATGAATCTAATTGTTTTGTGTTTACCACTGGAGTAGAAATCTTTGTGAAGTTTATCCCTTCCTTCTGGTTATAGCCTTTTTCTACTAATCTTGCCTTATACATGGGCTTCTCTACTCCTACTATACCTGCTTTTCTTTTGAATATACACTTACAGCCTATTACCTTTTTACCTTCAGGTCTGTCAACAAGAATCCAGGTACAACTCTTATGGAGAGAGTCCATTTCCTCTACTGATGCTTTCGTCCATTTGTCACTATCTGGATCGTCCATAGCTTCAAAGTATGAGTTAGGTTCTCCTTGTCTTGCATCTTCTGTTAGAGCACATATGAATGCTGAAGTTGCATCATCTTCAGCTTCGTTTTCACACTCGTAGTCTTCATATCTGGTTGGTGGATTTGTTATTCTTCTCGTTCTGTCTCTAGCAAGTTGATAGTTGCTAAGTGATCGTCCGTTGTTTTCCTCTTCATTCTTTTCATTCTGAGTTGATTTTGGAGTTATATTCTCTTTTGTCCTTGAATTAGCTCCACCTTTATCTATGTTCCTTGTATACTCTAAACTCAGAAACTTGTTAGTATTAAGTGAATCTACACCTATTTCTTTTTCTCCCTTATTATCTTTGTAGACGACATCTTCTCTGAAGACAACACTCTTGCTTATTACACTCTTTTGTTCTCCAATTATCCAGGCTTTGTATCCTTTCACACATGAAGGATATCCTGTGAAAACTCTCTTCTTTGCTCTCGGGTTTAGCTTCCCTTCTGATGAGTGTACATAGGCTAAACACCCAAATCTTCTCAAGTTTTCTAGATTTGGTGCTGCTGAAGTCCACACATCCTCTGGTATATTAAACTCTATTGCTGATGAGGATGATCTATTAATCAGGTAAACTGATACTGCTTATGCCTAGAACTTTGGCTCCAATCCACTCTTACTTAGCATACTCCAAACTTTATTCATAATGGTCATGTTGAGCCTTTATACTATTCCATTTTGTTGCGGTGTGTAAGTACACGTCTTGTGTCTTACTACTTCTTCTTTCTTGCAGAACCTGTCAAACTCACTGTTACAATACTCAAGACCATTATGAGTCCTTAGTTTCTTTACCTTTCTCTCTGTTTGAGTCTCTACCATTTTCTTCCATTCTACAAAGCTTTTGTAAGCTTCATCCTTCGACTTAAGAAAACTTACCCAAACCTTTCTGGAATAATCATAAATAAATAATATGTAATATTGACATTTACTTAAGCTATAAGGCACATTGGGAGAACCCCATAGATCATAGTGCACATAGTCTAACTTCTCTTTGATAACGTGCTTACCTGTACCAAAACTTACCTTGTGTGTTATACCAAACACACAATCTTCACACAATTTGATGTCTGTGATCTTTGTATCTTTGATGCATCCTTTCTTTTGAAGTATTTTCAAACCTTGAACTCTAGTGTGACCCATACGACTATGCCATAGCTTTGTAGTATCATTCTTCAACTCGTCTGTCTTCCGCTTTGACACCATAATATTTGCTTCTGCTATCTGTGATCTTTGTATCTTTGATGCCATAGCTTTGTAAAAGAACAATATGCACCACGAAAGGACAAAGTACATTGATGTTAAGCTACATTTCATAAGGGATGTTATAGACGAGGAAGATGTTGAAGTAGTGAAAATTTCAACAGAAATTATTCTAGCCGATATCTTCACTAAAACATTGGCAGTTAGCAAGTTCCAAACAACTCTAAACTTGCTACGGGTTAAGGCTGAGTGAAGCACTATATGGTATCTCTCTTATTCTTCCTCTGCAATTTGGTTGATAATTACGGGTTTCTGTTTTAGATCTTCTCAGCAAGCGGTCAGATGGAGTTTGTGAAGCTAAACACTTGTTGGATCCAAATGAGAAAACATTTAGCAGCTAATTGGAAATATTTGTGTTAGTAAAGATGATGTGTTGGTATTTCTTGAACACGCTTAAGAGTTGACTTTTGCAATAACACAAAAGCAAACAGTACAAAAGATAGTTTTGTCTAGAGTTGATTAGACTTAATCAAGAAGGCTTTGTCAACTTAAGTTGGTGCTTTTAAAGACAAGGTAAATCAGCTGCTACAAAAGATTTTGCTTGTAAAAGGAAGCCAAAACGAGGAAGATGATGAGAGAGCAAGATAATCAAGTGTTGTATAAACAACACATAAGTTAGAGAAAAATTTGAGAAGTGTCGGTTTATTCTCGAGTGTAAATACAAGGGTAGTTCTTGGGGAAAACAGAGTTTGTAACAAGGGGTTGGTGAGTGATTGTGAGGATCATTATCTCTTGTAACTCAATTGCAATTCTTGTTCGTGTTCTAGTGGATCCTGAGACAAAATTTCAAGGAGATATAGACAATATTTACACCAGTTATTGTTGAACTCGTTAACTCTCTGTATGCAACATTTACTGTATGTTTTTTTATGTAATTGTCTATATAACGTTCTGCTTCTTCTAACAATTCTCAATTCTATGTTAGTTTATCAATTCTCTATTAACTTATCAACTGTGTCTTCAGTCAAATGTTATTTGCCTAACATTTAGATTAGTAGATTTTCTTAGTGTTGGAATAATGTGATAATTTTCACTAATGACAATTTTCGTTATTACAATGTACAAAAAAAGCGAAGTGATATTTCAGGATTTATGAGAATCTTTGAGTAATTCTCAAATATGTAGAGTGTAGAGGTAATTATCTCACTAATATAAGTATTCTAGCAGATCATCTTAATAAATACAGTAATAATAATTGACAGAGAGAGAGTGATCAAATTTGCAAGATAAACGGAAAAGAAAAAAGAGAAAGAAAAAAGAAAAGAAAAGAAAAGGAAAAGTGAGTTCTCAGGTCTCTGCATCTACCCAGAAGCACCTTAACATCGAGCCCTAGCACAAAGAGCGAAGCTCTTTATCTTGTTTTATGCGCTTTCTCTTCCCCACACGACTGATCAATAATTCACCGCTCTTTCTTTTCCGATCTCGACTCACCGCTCCGCCTATCCGTTCTCTCTGGTTTTGCAGCAAGTTTCCGGTCTTCCGATCGGCGACTAGTCCAATGGCGGCAACCGCCTTCTCTTCAGCGATGACAATTCCTCCTAACTCGGAAGAAGCGCTTGCAGGGAAGCTGTGGATTAAGTTTAACAGAGAGTGTCTCTTCTCTATCTACAGCCCCTTCGCCGTTTGTTTGGCCTCCGGGAATCTCAAGATCCATACATTTCGCCAGTATATTGCTCAGGATGTTCATTTTCTTAAGGCATTTTCTCAGGCGTGAGTTCTTTTCTTCTTGTGTTTCTTTTTGTTCGCGGGTTAGGAAGGAGAATGCTATTATACTTGGTTTCATTTACTCGGATTGAGGAAAACTGATGCCGAGAGTTGCTTAAGAAGTTGGTGAGATCAAATTTAATGTGATACTTAGCCTTCAAAGTGAAGATGAATATAGATAGACTTTAATGTAAAAGGTATTGAAAAAATTAGGGCTATAATCTGTCATTGAACGAACGGATCTGGAGTTTCACCGTTTGCTTAAAATTCCATCAATGTTGTGTTTGAGAATCAAAAGCTGTGACATAGAAGAAACAGATATGAAATACATGGTTGGTACTTTTGTCAACTATTATTTCATATGCTAACTGCAAACTCAGTGGATAATGCATCTAAGGCAAAGTCATAAAAGAAAGTATCAGTGGATAGTTTATTTAGGTGGGAATGCTTTTTATCTGGTCTTCTAATTCTGAAAGTTGTCTGGCCATGTTGAATATATTATTATATTCTTCTCGTTGCTTTGGAAGCAGTGATTATCTTCACTTCATCTATTGGCCTTTGCAGTTTATTGAATGGTTTTTGTTACAATGAATGTGAGATCTTATTTTTGCTTGTCACTGATAAGATATTACAAAATGGTTGTCACATTTTTCTTTTTTCCTAATAAATTTTTCTTTTGTTCCAACTTTTAGGTATGAATTGGCTGCAGAGTGTGCTGATGATGATGATGATAAATTGGCAATCTTTAACTTGAGGAAAAGCGTGATAGAAGAATTGAAAATGCACGACTCATTTGTACAGGTAGAACAGAGGGTCTTTCTTGTTTTACATTCTCATTTATTTTATAAAAGAAGAACATCAGTTTACATGAGTCCCTGGTAACTTCATGAATTCAACTAGATAATTCCTGTTCGTTGCCTGGGTTGAAAAAAATCTTCGTTTCATGGCAGAAAACATAAACTGCTATTAATGAACTTTCATTTGACCTCTCAAATGGTGATAGACATATTTCAGCTGAATCCCAGAAATGGAAGTTAAAGTTATATATCTAACTCCAGGGATGATTCAATATCCTATTTGTTGGTTTTCTACTTGTTGGAGGATGGTTAGATATATTATCTGATTCAAGTGCTAATGCGTTATCAGTGAAAGTGTCACCTTTTTTTTTTTTTCTGATTTTTTCTTCTCTTTTTACTTCGTTTTTTACTTCAGAACTTGGAGAGTATGTTTTGAGAGAGTCATGTTTACATATGTTTTGAAGCTATGGTTTTAGAAGATGTTTCATTCTAAATATTGCATATTTTATGTATATGGTGCCGCATAGCCTTCTAAGCGTTGAAAGAAGATTGTTCTTAAGTTTTTAGTTAGCTTTATCTTATTGGGTTTGTTGCCATATAGTGGCCTAGAAAACACCATTATCATGGCTTTCCAGTCAAGTGATGTTCTCAGTAGAACATTTGTCTGTACCATGCAGGATTGGAATTTAGACATCAAAGAAGATGTGGGTGTTAACTCAGCAACTTTGAGATACACCGAGTTCTTGTTAGCCACAGCATCTGGAAAAGTAGAAGGACTCAAAGCTCCTGGCATGCTTGATACTCCATTTGAGAAAACGAAAGTTGCTGCATACACGCTTGGTGCTGTGACACCTTGCATGAGGTTGTATGCCTTTCTTGGTAAGGAATTTGAAGCACTTCTAGATCTTAGTGAAGACAACCATCCGTACAAGAAATGGATAGACAATTATTCTAGTGATGCTTTTCAGGTATGTAATAGCTGTTTGTTCCTGCTAAATCTGTGAACATTCAAAGGTCTTTAGTATGCTATTAGAGATGACGTGTCATGTATAACGAATGGTCTGTAACCCTTTAATGTAGGCATCTGCCAAGCAAACTGAAGACTTGCTTGAGAAGCTTAGTGTCTCTATGACTGGTGAAGAACTGGACATCATTGAAAAATTGTATCAACAGGCTATGAAACTTGAAGTAGAGTTCTTTCATGCTCAACCGCTTGCTCAACCTACCATAGTCCCACTGCTCAAGAACCATTCAAAAGATGACCTTGTAATATTTTCTGATTTTGATCTGACTTGCACCGTTGTTGATTCTTCTGCCATTTTAGCAGAAATTGCAATTGTGACTGCTCCAAAAGATGATCAGAGTCGATCTGGGCAACAAATGCATCGGATGCTGTCAGCTGACCTTAAGAACACCTGGAATCTACTTTCTAAACAATATACAGAGCATTATGAAGAGTGCATAGAGAACATTCTGAAAACGGAAAAAGGTCAGACTCATTTAGTTTTTAAGTTGGCCCACTTTCATCGACAATACTAATTTCAGTTAGTCTGCCTTTATAAAAGTTGTTGAGACTTGTCTGTTTGATTTTTCTTTTAATGCCGGATATTTGTTCTGCCCATTAATTCAGCGGACAAGTTTGACTATGAGGGTTTATGTAAGGCACTAGAGCAGCTCTCAGATTTTGAGAAAACGGCAAACAATCGAGTGATTGATTCTGGTGTACTTAAGGGCCTGAATCTTGAAGACATCAAGCGAGCTGGGGAAAGGTTAATTCTTCAAGATGGCTGCATAAATGTCTTCCAGAAAATTTTAAAGACTGAGAATCTGAATGCAGAAGTCCATGTGCTTTCGTATTGTTGGTGTGGTGACCTCATCAGGGCAGCCTTTTGTTCAGGTTTGTGCCAAAAACCTAAACTTAGTTATTGTTGCAGACAGTTCAGGCCCTAAAAAATACTATGCACCCTCTACTCTTTACAGGTGGAGTAGATGCTCTGGAAGTTCATGCAAACGAATTCACATTCGAGGAATCCATCTCGACTGGTGAGATCGAAAGAAAGGTTGAATCCCCAATCGACAAAGCTCAACAGTTTAAAAGCGTCTTACAAAACAGAAAGGATGAGAACAAGAAGAAAGGCCTCCTGAGTGTTTATATTGGAGATTCAGTAGGAGACTTGCTCTGTCTCCTCGAAGCGGACATAGGAATAGTGGTTAGCTCTAGCTCAAGCCTCAGAAGAGTTGGCAGGCATTTTGGGGTCTCATTTGTGCCTTTGTTTTCTGGAATCGTCCAGAAACAAAAACAACACACTGAAGAATCATCAACCTGGAAGGGACTCTCTGGTACACTTTACACAGTTTCAAGCTGGGCTGAAATTCATTCCTTCGCTCTTGGTTGGGAGTAACTGGTATAAGAATATATTGAAGAGATTGGTGTATATACTGCCGAGTGGCCAGTTTTATCAAGAGCCACACAAATTTCATTAAGTGTGAGTATCAATGCCGATGATGACGTTTAAATAGTCGTCTAGCAATTCATGTTCCGCGATGATCTCTTGTTGTACGTTTCGACAGAAATTTGTGATGCCGAGATGTGATTTTATGCTTGGACTCAATAATTGTGAAGAGCCCTCTTATACATTAACATGATTTTCTATGAAAATGACAGTAAAAGATTGGGATATTGATATTTCGTTTCAATCTTTTGCAACGCTCTTCTATTTGCTTATGGATTCAAGACTTTCTTTAGGTCTACATGCTGGAATCGTTTCAGATTGGGTGATTAGCTAAAAAACTCTATAAAAATAGGTAACACTCAAATATTTCATAATTACTTTATAAAATCATAAAATGTTATTTTGTGTTTTTGAGATGTATAAAAAAAACGTAATAACGAAAATGTCATTAATGCAATGTGCCATGTTATGCGCGAGGTCTGCCAACATTAGTGCCATATCAGCATTAAACTTCACCGAACTCTACCATACTCTACCACACCATAATTCATCTCCACCAAGCACTGTCAAAGAACAACTATACTAACTTTTCTGTAATTAGCAAGTCATATTGATGGAAACGAAGTATATGAGGTTTTTCATATAGAATCTACCTTCTTATAGAATTGGTTCGGCAGCTGGAGTACCTGGCTCCAAAACAAAACCTTCCCATAAATTATTGAAGAGATCAGACGGATCTTACTGGCAAAAGATAGATAATTGGATGTCCAAGAATGGATCTTTGCTGTGATCTTCTCTAAAAACGGATGCATTGCAACTACTGATAGCCTTTTTGTGCTCAATGGCAAGCGAGGTACCTTGTAGGGAAAGTTCCCTCTTGGAGACCAAAAACCTGAACAAGATATTTCCTTTCTCCTTCATCGTAGCCACTTAGGAATATCTCAGACTTTCTAGTATTCATGTGCAATCCGGTGAAGTTACTAAATGTATTCAGAACGTTGGTAATACCTCTTAGTGATCTCTCGGATCCATCAGAAAATACCAAGAGATCGTCAGCAAATAACAAATGTGTAATGACCGGGGTAATGCACTTTGGGTGCAATGCAAACTCATTAGTTAAAGCAGCTCGACCCAACATACACGATAGTACTTCCATGAACAAAATAAAGAGGTAAGCCGAAATGGGATCCCCTTTCCTTAGTCCCTTTTTAGCAGCAAAACATGGAGAGAACTCACCATTAATAGTGACTGCAAACGTAGGTGTGGAAATGCATTGCTGAATCCATACAATGAAGCTTCTAGGGAAATTAAGAGCTCTCAGCAGCTTGATAATAAAGTCCCAACAGACAGTGTTGAAGGCCTTTCGAAGATCGACTTTGGTCATGGCACTCTTTGCATTTATTCGCCTGTCATAGTATCAAATAAGATCAGATGCTAGCAGCACATTATTCCCGAGACTCCTGCCCTTCAAAAACGCATATTAAGAGGGAGAAATACATTGTAAAAGCACTGGCTTCAATCTGTTGGCAAGAATATTTGAAATTACTTTATAAGCCAAAGTGCAGAAACTAATTGGACGGTAGTGATCAAGCTTGGAAGCATTAACCGATTTGGGTATGAGAATAATAGCCGTTGAATTGACCTCTCTAAGAAGTCTATCACTCCTGAAAAAATCTGACACAGCTGAAACCAGATCAGGCACTACAACACTGCATGAAAACTGAAAGAACTCAACCGTGTACCCTTCGAGGCCCGGATACTTATCCAAAGGAAGAGAGAAAACCGTAGTTCTGATTTCTTCCTCTAGAACTGGCCGTTGTAAGGACACCCTCATCATATCTGTGCACCTAAACGGCATAAGCTCTCTTAATGTATCCACTAAAGTTGCAGAAATAGGCAAATCTGTCTCGCCTAAAACGTGAGCAAAATATTCAGCAATGTGGTATTTTAAGGCATCCAGTTGACTTATATAATTCTCAGCATTACCACCGAAAACACGAATATAATTCTTTGCTCGAACTCTGCTTGAAGAATTTCTCCTCCGCCACAAGAAGAGAGTTCCATTTTGTTCTTTCTGCATGCTCAAGTGCAACAATACTTGGAGAGGGATCTGTTAATAGTTGCTGCTGTAGGAGCTCCACTTTGAATGCTTGGTCCTTAATTCGAAGGGTGATACCACTGTAATTGGAAAGGTTCAACGTCCGTAAATGTGGTTTCAAAAGTTTTAAGGCTCTGGCCAACTTAAATGAGGAGATTCATCTATTTGGTTTGCTGCACAATTTGCCGAGATAGTGTCCATGAAGCTGGGATGGTTTATGGTGTGATGATAGAACCAAAATGGTTTCTTATTAGGTCTGGAAACTGATGGTATCCACAGTAAACAAGCTGCATGATCGAATTGCCTAGGAGCACTAAGCTCAGAAAAAGTATATGAGTACGAGGTTGCCCAATGCCACGTGATCAATGCGCTTCACAGTAGGTGAAGTGTCCCTGTTATTCCACCAAGAACAAGGCAGCGCTATTGTACATGCTTCAAATAAATCTGCATCAGCAAAAGCCAATTCAAAGTCCTCAATACCACTTGTGTTTATATCCGAAACCTGGTGCTCTGAATGTTGCTCCACTCGTAAAATCTAATTAAAATCCTCTAGCACTGACCAAGGGTGTCGATTCAACGGGGTTTCTCTATTCAAAGCTCATAGTTCTCTCTATAAGTGAATCCTCCTATCAATTTCATTGAATCCATAAGCAAAAGAAACCGTAAGATGGAGATACAGTTCTGAAACAAAGAACCCATACGTGACTAACTGCGCTGAAGCGTGATACAAAAACATACTAACTCAAGGATTCCAAACAACAATTTTCCTTGCTATTTTGTGATGGTCAAAATTCCCGAACCACTTCAAACTTGTTGGTATAGATCTCTCTACTATTCCTGAATGTAACAGTTGTATATGCGCTTCAATAAACACGCCAAAAATAGGTTTATTACTCCTAATCCATTCTCTCGTCATGTCTTGACGTCTACGGCCAAGGTGATGAGTGTAGAGCCCTACTTTAGGTTGTTTTGCATCCGATTAGCTAAGTTTTCCATGCACTTAGGTCTCTTTAGGTTAGTTTTGCACTTTTTGCATTTGTATTTGGAGTTTTGGATTTTTTCTAGGAAAAAGAGCAAAAAGGAGCTTAAAATGGAGCTAAAGCTATTGGAACCAGCTGCTAAGGAAAATGAGTTGCTCAGACTCGGATCGCTGCCTCGCGGTTCGCCGGGTGAGGATTGCTTGGATTGCTAACGGAAGGAAACCTCAGTCACTAGCCTCAGTCTATCTACCGCGAGGAAGAACCAACTTATCTCACTCGGACCATTCCACTCGGCCTCAGCCTGCGAGGACAGAGTAAAGACCACTCCTCGGTGTCCAAGCTCGCCAAGTGACAGCGAGGAGAAGATTTTTAGTTAACCAACTTAGGTCAGTTTGATAATTAGGGTTATGCAAATAACCCTATAAATACCCTCGAATCATCATTTTAGAGAATCATCTGATGTTTTAGCAAAAGAAACTCTCTCT
>OVBA01007718.1:440-13936 GCA_900406435.1 Lepidium aucheri | reverse complement strand
GCGCTAGCTTTAGGTTTCGGCCCAAATCAGATCTCTCTTGATCAGGGAGATCGGCCTTAAGCTCGACCATGTGAGAAGAGATCGGATCAGATCATTGCTCGCAAGGCAAGTGGATCGGTGATTTCACCTCTGATCTCCCTAACCTCGAGATCCACAAGGATCTACTTACTTCTCATGGTTTGAGAGTGGAGCATCAGAGCAGATCTCATTTGCATAAACATAAAGAACAATAAAGTAAAGAGCAGAAAGTAAAGATGAAGATCAATCTAAAATCATTCCATTAAAACTTAAGCATAATCATCAAAGTACCTTA
Source organism: Lepidium aucheri (assembly GCA_900406435.1). Taxonomy (NCBI): domain Eukaryota; kingdom Viridiplantae; phylum Streptophyta; class Magnoliopsida; order Brassicales; family Brassicaceae; genus Lepidium; species Lepidium aucheri. The sequence goes on along the minus strand of OVBA01007718.1, from coordinate 13,623 downwards.
ACAAGCATAAAAGATAGCAACAACAAAAATAGAGATAGTTTTTTTGGCGAAACAACCGATAAAATGATAAGATAGTGATTAAGGGGTATTTATAGGATCATTTGCATAACCCTAAAGGTCAAACCGACCTAAGTCGGTCAACCAGAAATCTTGCCCTCGGAGTCCTTGCGCGAGCTTGAGCACCGAGGAGTGGTTCTGGTCTTGGTCCTCAGAGTAGAAGGTCGAGGCTTGGCTGCAAGGTGAGATCTTCTCCACAAGGGTAAGGTCTTTATGTCATCCTCGAGGTCTACACACGAGGCAATAGTGCGAGGCAAGGTTCTTCAGTCAGTCCTCGCCCTTGGTAGTGCGAGGCTGAGGTGAGAGGGAGTCTAAACTTTGGCGCCTCTGCTTATTTGTTCATTCAAGTCTTCCTAAGTTTGCCTGCCCCATTCCTTGCATCCATTTGACTCCAAAATGCTCCTTAAAACACCTAAATCCTCTCCATATGCAGAATGTATGGTATGCAAGGGCACAACATGAAAATTACCCTAAAAGGACTCTAGAATGATGCAAATGCTATGATATGGATGGAAAATGACTCTAAGAATGGTCCTAAAAGCGCTAAAATCCAAACATATCAGCTACCACATCAAGCCTGATTACCCCCATTGACGGGGTTGTCTCTCCCATATATATTGTGAGCCGGGTTTGCGTGCCTTCGAGGTTTGTTAGCCTTTAATCCCATTTGTTGAAAGGCATCATAGAATAGCAGGTCTGCGGAGCTTCTAGTATTCAAAAGAATGTACTCTAACGTGAACTCCCCTTCATATAATTTTATAACATGCGCATCATCGTGGGGGTGGTTTAGTCCTTCAGTATCTTCTTCCCTGAAGGTAATGTCGGCATGGAATTCCTGATTGCATTGAGGTGATCTGCCCTGTGCTGATCTATTTTCATCGAGTTTATCAAATCTCGGCAAAGTTGGAAGCCTCCTTGGATGGGCGCGATCCTTGTTTTCTGCCTCGGTGGAGATAATCCGTTCTTTTTGTCCTCTTGTTGTTCCGTTCTTAGGGTTTTTTTGTCCTTTTTAGTGCTATCCTTATGGTTCTTCATTCCTTTTCATTCCTTTATGCCACCGTCCTTCCTCTTTCATATATTTCACGGTTTTGCATTCTTCGATGGAATGTCCTTTGGCTTGGTGGTTGCACATAACATCTTCGAGTCCTAGTCTCCGTAGCTTCTTAAGGTTCATATTCTTTGGTTTCTCACTTTGGCGACGACGTAAGAATGTTTTTCTTTTTTGTCCTCAGGAATCTTCTCCCTACGAAAATCTCTTGGATTTTGCGAATATCCTTTCTTTTTGTCCTAGGCATTCCCTGCTTTCTTGATTTCCTCCTAATTTGAAAAATTGACCGAGCGGTGGAGTGATTCATTTAAAGTTGTCGGTGGACTCTGTATGAGAACTGCCCTGAATTGGGATGTGGGCCATAACGCTGAGTCTAGTGCGTGTAGAGCCATTTTGTTATCCACATGCACACTCCTGGCTTTCATTGTCTTGAACGATCAATAAATTGACATAGAGGCTCGAACTTTTCTTGCCTTATGCTCATGTGATTTTTTTTGCTGTTACCCGGTGCTCGATAAAGATCGAGTACTATTTGAAGAAAGACTTTTCTAGCTCCTCAAAACTGCCAACCAAATTTGGTTTGAGGGCTGAGAACAACTCCAGGGCGTAGCCTTGGAGATTTTTTGCGAAGAATCAGCAGAGACCCATGTCCTACTTTTCTGACTAGAGGTACGCTATGCCAACTACTAGGCAAAATAACTTCAAGATCACCGCCGGGTCCGAGTCTCCCAAGTTCTGAGGAAATTTCAATTTTCCCGTGAGCTGGATGTGTGTGTACCGCGATCCTCCTACTGAAAAGAGTGTTTCTGGTCTACTCGATCATGTGGTGCAGTTCTGGGGCAGACCTGGTCGTCCTGTGTACTTGCGTCTTCGTGGCTTTGTAGTCTTCCTGGGTTTGTTGTACCATAGACATGATTTATCTGCTTCAAGAGAAGACGTTCTTCTGATTCTTCGCTCTGACTTTACGCTTTCTTGTCTCTTGTAGTGTTCTTCCTCGAACTTCTATTCCCCTCCCTGGTCTTCTACGCTTGGCGGGATGTCCGCCCTCCTCAGGAGGGTGCACTCATCTCCGGGTTGGCTTGCCTCATTTCTTCCATTTGTTCTTGGTGCGCTACGTTCTGGCTTTCTAGTACTTAGGTTGCTCTATTAGCTGCTTGATCGCGGGTCGAACTCCCCAGTCATGCGATTATGCTGTGGAGGCAGTTTGGCGTGTGGTGGTTCTTGGACGTTATTTCCAGTCAATAGCTACTCATTCACCAATCTGCCATCTCATTTCGGTTGGCTCCTGCATTGGTCATGCTGGCAGCAGGCTCTCCGATTTTGACTGCAAGTGTTGCTTGTTGACTTTTAGTAACCGTGCTTCTGTTAGCTTGACACCAATTCATGAAGAGAAAAACTTATTTCAGCCCCAAAATGGGCACCAATTTGTTTATGCGTAAAAAAACATGTCAGAAATCTGGTATATTTGATTGGAGTTGACAAATAAATACAACGGATTATGAAATTATTTGTCAAATGACCGAATGTAGTTTCTCTCTATCGAGCTCGACCTAACTGGTTGATGAGTGACTTCAGGGTCAGATTCCTTTGCCTTGATACATTTCTTTTGTTTTATAGATGCCTTCCTCTATGTTTTTCGGAGAATATTTTGATTTCTATATCATTGTCGGATTGGACGGTATCTCTGTCGTCTTTATTATCGAATTAGTCGCAGGAATTGACGAGATTCTACTTCCTTAATTGGTTAGCGCGTCAATGCTTATCCCAAAAAAATATTCTCTTTTTGGTGGTTAGCACGCTGACGCTGACTCGGCCTGTCAACTGCGGACCGACTCTTCAGCCTTGTTTGTGTGCTGGATCCTCTTTTTTAATTAGGCACGAGTGATTTGAGCCTTACCATAAACACAGTCCAAAACTCTCTTTTCTAAAATCAAGTGAGATTATGTGAATACCCTCATGCTTTCCTGTGACACACCAGTACGTGTTTTCCTTGATAGTAATGCCAAAGCCATGAAACCTTATTGACCACCAGTACGTGTTTTCCTTGATAGTAATGCCAAAGCCATGAAACCTTATTGACCACAGTGAAGATACCTTTGTGCTAATATATCTAGCAGTTGCTGCATCTTGTCCATCAAGTTGCCTCGTACAAATTGTCCAATTAGATGTTGCAAACTGCTATTGTTGCTCCCAACATAATCCTAGGCCATCTTGATGTTTACGTTGATAATACTCCTTTCGTTGTGATGGTAATAAAATTAATGGGATACACAGCTAACTAGATCCGTAACTTAGTATTCTTTATTGTTGGATAAAATGCTTCTAATATTTTCTTATTGGTTTTTGGAAAAAATGTAAATGAGATTTCTAAAAGGTTTTAACAATTACCGTTTTCTTATTGGCTCTTGTAGTTAAGACTTGAGTCCAAATAGCTTTTACGGATACATTTCTCTTTTGTCCTATTCGTTCCTCGTCAATTTTCAGATCAAAAAATTGATTTTTGAGTTAAATGATTTTATTTGTTACTTCTGTTACAATAATCAGAAAGTGATGATTGAGGCGAGTTTTGTGCTACTGATTTAATGAATCGATATTGAACTTGATGTATAAATAAGGTACAAACTTTGGTCTTGAAATCAGTGGGTTTTTACCAAATCGTTTATAAATTGATATTCTCTGGTTCTAATAAAAACACCAAAAGTTTTATCTCCTTGTTCAAGTGCATGTTTTAGGGGAGAAGAGTGTACTCCTGAAGATATCGACTTGTAACTTTGCTTAGAGTAGTCAGAATTTTCTCTTAGTTTCAACAAATTTGTTTTTGTGACTCTGCAATTTCCTTTCTTAAGTTTCTTTAGTTCTTGTTTCTTCTTAGTTAAAGTATTTTGTTCCAACAATCTTGAGAGAATAATATATTTGTTGGGGTTGTTAATACTTTTGCTAACATTACGATGCCTTAAAATTCAATTGTTCCTGATCTGTCCAAAATGCAGCCTCTGATACGAGTTAACTATCAAAGGTGGTCTGAAGAGCTCTTGTTCTTCTTCCAAGAAGTGGGGCTTGATTATGTCCTGGAAGCGAAGGCTGCTGTTTACTCCAAATACGTCTGATAAAATGAAAGAGACAAAGTTCAAACCAGAAGGATCCTTTGAAGATCACAACCGTTCGTGCATGGGTCACATTACTCGATACCTTTCAGAGACTTTCTTTGACATTTATGTCAACTATAAATCTTCTAAGGACATCTGGAATCTCTTGAGGAAAAATACTGTGGTGAAGATGAAGGAAAGACGCAGTATGTGACGTCACATTGGACATTTTTCGTGATGAAAGAAGAGGTTCCTATCATGGAACAACTGCATGAATATGAAGCTGTCATATCCAAAATTCAGGATGGAGGAGTACCGATTGATGACCAGCTGGCGACTTTGGTATTGGTGGATAAACAACCTAATTCTAGGAACACATATAGTTCCAAATTGAAATATGAGAAGAAGAAAATGATGTTGGATGAGCTGATTGCGGACATGATGATTGAAGAAGCCAATCGACAATACATAGGTACTCGTTCAACTCTTCGATCATTTTCTTCTACCATTAACATTGTAGAGAGTGTTTGTGAATCAAGTTTCAAGAACAAAGTTACAAAGTAGTCATTCAGAAAACAAACCTCCCAATTCTCTACTGATTTCAAGAAGAAAATAAGGTGTTGGAATTTCCGACAACAAGGACACCGGGAACAAGAATGTAAACTTCCTCCTCAACCACGAGATACTAAGAAGTCTCCCGAATCTGAAGAATTGGTTGCAGTAACGACTGAAGTAAATGATGTGGGTGACATAGTGGAGTGAATTGTTGATTCTGGCTCCACTCGACACATCTACAGCCAAAAGGTTTTATTCAAAAAACTTGATGAGCCTATCAGCGACAATGTGTATTTAGGAGACTCTAATGCTGCGAAAGTAGCTGGAATTGGGGAAGTAGAATTAAATCTCCTCTGGAAAAACTCTCAAGTTAACTAGAGTTCTGTTTGTTCCTAGTATGCGTAAGAATTTAAATTCTGGGGGTACTAATACTGATTGCAGGTTTCAGACAGATAGTAGAGGCAGGGAATTTAGTGATAACTAGGAAAGAAAACTACAAAAGGCCTATTGTAAGGGAAATCTGTTTGTAGTGGACACAAATCATGAGAACCCATCTTGTGCTTCTACTTGATGTGTGTGTTATATCTATGTATGATATCTCTTATGAGAGATCTGATTATCTGAATTAAAAATGAATAATAATGATAAGAAACTCTACTTTGATACTTGGTTATTTAGATGGTAAATTGTCTAAGTAGAATGGAATGAGAATTTTATAAGGTGCATACTTTTTCCACCGTAGCAATGATTAGGAATTATACTCAAAACGTTGGTTCAAAAGAAAAATGTGTATTTTGTAAAGGATTCTTGAAGTATGATTGTTGAACAAGTAATTGGTGAGCTTATACAAACGTGTTGCTAAGTGGTTTAGCCAGTATGTGATGTAAAGAGTCAAAAAGAAGATTGTGTGTGAACTAAATGGTCAAAAAGAAGACTGTTTGTGAAATAAACAGTCAAAAAGAAGACTGTTTGATACTCACATATATGTGAAGTAATGAGTCAAAAAGAGGAAATGTTTGATACTCATGTATATATGAAGTAAATAGTCAAAAAGAAGACTTCATAGAAGATAATTTAAAAGTTAAGAAGAAGAATTCAATGGTGATAAGTGTTATATTCGTGTGCGAAACTTTTGGTGATTGATTAAAGTTTTTGTAGACATCAACTCTTAGATGTGATCACGAGATTTTTACGTCTTTGCTATCAAATTTTACTACACTAGGATTATCGATGTAGTACATAAGGTTATCGAACCAAATGGGTGGTTTGCTAGCACTATGAACACAAATAATCTACCTAATCCCAGCCAAATATAGACAATGATTCTGTCACAATCACAATAGGAGCAAGTAAACATGAAATAGAATAAAAGCAAGTAAAACAGAGTAATAAGAAGCAGCGAAATAGGCTAAGAATAGAGCAAGCAGTGAACGATATTAAGAGCTGGGCAATGAGGAGTGAGGTTATTGATCTATACTTAGCTAGGAGACTCTAAATTTCTTAACAAACCATCAAGATTGACCTCAGAACAAGGGCGTCAACACAATCAACATCATTCTCATGAATATTGAACTTTGCTTAACTAGACCCACACTTAACTCTCACTAACAAAATCTAGTCAACCAAGAATGAATAATAAACCCATAACATTCAATAAATAGTCTAAACAATCAATCTCTTGAGTTAAACAAGAATATCTTGAGATTTAGTTCACTCAAGACTTTACCAAACACTTGGTAGGTGGACAAATGCAACAATCAGATTTCGAATAACCAATAAGAAATCAGCATTAAGAACACTAAATCTGATAAGATCATAACATTTCTAAGCTTAAGCAACCTAGAAACAACCTATATCCACATAGATCTACCCCATTTCCTCATAACCCTAGGTAATCTACTCACTAATAATGATTGAATGTAAAAACTCAGAAATTAAGATAAAAGATATAATTAGAGAGAGTATAAAAAGATAAACAAGATTGGAAAAATGAATAAACTCAAAAAATTCAGTACCTTTGACAAGATCTTGCATTGAAATGGTAAAAACATAAGAAAAGAGAGGAAAGTATCCTTTGTTTTTAGCCAAAAAGAGAAATAAAACGTGGTTCTTCTGTTTGTGGGCTAAAGAGTATTTATAGCCTACTTACAAAACGGTCTGAATTGTCAACACGAAGAAAAGACAACAAAAGATAAGGTCAGTTGGGACAACTCCAAGCTTGCACTTCGAGTTGGGTCATCAAGTCATGTGTCATCTTCAGCAATCCGGCAACACATGGTGGAGCAGGTCGAGTCGTGTTATTAAGTCATGCCATATCTTTGGTGGAAGTGCAACTCAAAGGCGTTTTGTGAAATCTTGATTTCGAGTCTTCTTTCAGCTTGTTTGTAGGTATATGACTCGACCAGTTTGGTCAAGTCATTGCTTCGAGTTGGTCTAGATCTCGTACTTAGGTGTTTAAGTTGATCATGTCTGGCATTCCAGTCTGGTTCATGTTAGTTCTCACGGCCATTATTACATCCAAAACGCTCCAAAAAGCTCTGAAGTACCTAGAATCCACTCCATATGCATATTTATGCAATGCAAATGCAATTTATGCAATATGAACCTAAAATGATTCTAAACTGATGGATATGCTATGGATATGTATGCAACATATTGCCAAATAAGGTTCCTAAAATATTCTAAAATACAGACATATCAAATCCCCCAAACTTATTCTTTGCTTGCCCTCAAGCAAATGAATAGAACTAAGACGGAAGAGAGGTTGGAAACACATGGAAAACCTTGCTTAAAAAAACAACCTATCAGATTGGTGGACCATAATTCACAAGTGAACTTGAACTCTATTGGTATGGTCACAATGTACTCGCCTACAAGCTTAGCATCCAATCTAAGGTGTCTATTAGAACACAAACTTGATTCCTTATTTCTAGTGGTGCATGCCTCAGAAGGGACTAAAGATCAAAGAACATATGATTCAACTTCCTTGAGCTTAACATGACTTAATTCGATTAAAAACATTTATCTTTTCTTGTTTTTGGTTCAGTTTTAGCACATGCTCATGGTTTTAAAATCCACAACCGATAGGAGGTCTGCGTTACATCCTTTTTGAGGATCCACAAACATGAGAGAGTTGCTTCATCCTGCTCTCAGCTTTCTCAATGATACAAGAAAATTTACGGGTTTACGCACATTGTCCGCTCATCTTAGGCATCATTAAATGAGGTGCATTTAAGAAGAGTCACCTTAAGTTCATGTCAAGTTAAACTCAAAGAAGGAAGTATTCACTGCATCTCAAGGCCCTAGATTGGAAATTAAGGTTCAATTAGAAGGAATCAAATAAGGTTCTTTCCAGATACAACAAAAAATGCTTCCTAGGTGGATGATCTGCCATTCATCTTTCTAAAGATAGCAAACCGCAAATTTGAAAGTTCACTATGGTTACTAGCCAACAACCTAGCATAATTACCTATCCTAAGCAAGATGATTCCCAAAACACAAGTTCAACTAAACCCAACCCTATATGAATGCAACTACATATTTTTAGATATTTGAAAAAGTTTTTTGATTTTTTGGTTTTTATATGCCTTATGTGCTAATGCATGATCGAAAATATGTTGTAAAGAAAAATCTTTATGGAATTTTATGCTATAGATTATATGCATGATCTACTATGGAAATCAAACTAAGAATAACGGAAAACAAAGTCAATGTTCTCTTGAACCCTTTCCCAAACTTAAATCATACAGTCTCTTGTGTGTATAAAAGCTTGAAAGTGAATCCTAGACTAATCAACCAAAATAAAATATGCAATGGTATATACAATGAATGGAATGAAATGGTACCTGTTAGAGACCCATTGAAATGGCTGTGGAGGCACAACTTGAGTTGGCAACTCGAATTCAGTGTGTCGAGTTCACATGTCCTCTTACCCAGAAAGCCTGAACTCGATATGGTATGCTCAAGTTCTCACTTCGAGTGGAGCTGGTTCTCCTGATGTCCCACACTTTTTCCTTCCGATCTGAAACAAGCGAAAACATAAAAGAAGCAAAGAAAAATTAAGAGCAAGTATTTACAAGGATACCGTAGGACTCCCTTCCAGTTGAGCTTGTTTTGAGTTTCTAAGCTTGCCTTTCACACCCATTCAGAGTTGGGATGGCTCAACGAGAACTGCTGAAGTTCTCTCAGAAATTCTCTTATCAACCAAGTAAGGCTTGACCCTCTCCCCCTTTACTGTAAAATGTCCCATTATTGTTGATGAGAGTGATTTTTCCTTATGGAAGAACCTCTTGCACCTTGAGCGGACCTGACCACCATTATTTCAACTTCCCAGGAAATAACATGAGCCTTGAGTTGAATATAAGCACTTGATCACCAGTTGTGATTGTTTTGTGTGCTATCTTCTTGTCGTGGAGGGTATTAGTCCTTTCCTTATAGATCTTTGAGCGCTTATAGGCATCCAGTCTGATTTCTTCCAGTTCATGCAAGTCCACGAGCCTTCTCTCTTGGGCTGTCCTGAAATCGAAGTTTATAAACTTTTTAGGCCAGATTGCCTTGTACTCGATCTCAACAGGTAAGTGGTAGGACTTCCCATATGATAGCTGGAATGGAGTTTTGTGTGCTCTCCTGTATGCCCATAGTGTATCATCAGGCTTAACAGCCCAATCCTTCCTTGATGCACAAACGATCCTTGAGAGTATTTCCTTGATCTGTTTGTTTGAGACCTTAACCTGCCCACTAGTTTGTAAGTGATAAGGTGTAGCTACCATATGTTTAACTTTATATTTTTCAGAAGCTTCTCAAACAACTTGTTGATGAAATGAGATCCTCCATCACTGATTACAACTTGTGGCCCTCCAAACCTAGGGAAGATTATGTTCTTGAACAGCCTAATCACAACTTTTGCATCGTTGGTAGGAATGGCCAATGCTTCAACCCATTTAGAGACATAATCAACATCCAATAGAATGTAACTATTGCCATGTGATGGGGGTTGAAAGGTTCCATAAAGTCGATGCCCAAACAGTCAAATACCTCAATGTGCGGAATCAGATTCTGAGGCATCTCATTTCGTTTGTTGATGTTGCCCATTCGTTGGTTGGGATCACACCTTGAGATGAAGGTTTGATCATCCTTGAACATTGTTGGCCACCAAAACCTAGCTTCTAGAATCTTCTGCACTGTCTTGAAGCTTGCAAAGTGTCCTCCATAAGTCGATCCATGGTAGTGCTCTAAGATTCCCTTAACTTCGCCTTCAATAATGCAGCGTCTAAACAACCCATATGACCATTTCTTATATAGATATGGTTCATCCCATATGTAATGGTTAACATCCCTAAACGAACTTCTTCTTTGGTAAGGGTCTAGGCTCTTAGGTACTTCACCAGCAACTAGATAGTTAACCAAATCGGCATCCTTCTTCTTTATAAGATACTTCAAAGCAGCATGGTTAGTATGTACTATCACCTAAGACCCAACCAAATATGACCTGAACTTCTCAAATGCGAAAACCAATGCAAGTAGTTCTTTTTCTATGGCCGCATACTTGGTTTGTGCATCATCAAGCGTCCTGCTTGCATAGTAAATCAATCACGTTCAACTTCTTATCTTACCTTTGGCCCAAAACAGCCCCCACGACATCATCACTAGCATTGTACATTATCTAAAAAGGCAGACTCCAATCTAGAGCTTAAATAGTCAGTGATGATACTAAGGCCTCTTTAATCTTCAAAAATACTTCTAAGCACTCAAAATCACATGAGAACTCTGCTTCCTTGCATAATAGGCGAGTCAATGGTCTAGCTATCTTGGAGAAGTAATTGATAAATCTCCTATAAAACCCAACATTAACCAAGAAGCTTCTGATGTCTTTAACTGTCTTTGGCGGCTCCAACTTAACCATGACATCGATCTTAGCCTTATCAACCTCAATACCCTTTTCTGAAATCTTGTGCTCCATTACTATCCCTCATGAACCATGAAGTGACATTTCTCCCAGTTCATTACAAGGTTTGTTTCCACGCACCCACTAAGGACCCTGCACAAATTTGACAAACAAGAGGATTAAGAAAAGTATAGACCAAGAAATCGTCCATGAATACCTCAATCATCTCCTCGATCAGGTCTCAAAAGATATATGTCATACAGCTTTGAAAGGTAGGAGGAGCATTACATAATCCAAAATGCATACGTCTATAAGCAAATATACCATAAGGGCATGTAAGTTTGGTCTTTTCCTGGTCATCCGGATGTATATGGATCTAAAAGAATCCACTATATTTGTCTAGGAAACAATTGTAAGGATTGTTGGCTAATCTTTCTACCATCTGGTCAATAAAAAGTAGAGGAAAATGGTCTTTCCTAGTAGAAGAATTAAGTCTCCTATAGTCAATACACACCCATGCCCAGTTATAGTAACTCGTTCTTATCATATTTAAACACAGTGATACCAACCTTTTTGGGAACATAATGCACAAGGGAAACCCACTTACTGTCGGAAATAAGATAAATCACGTAAGCATCTAACAACTTAAAGATCTCCATTTTCACTACCTTCTTAAGATAGATGTCATATACCTTTGAAAGGTAGCAAGAGCATTAGATCATCCAAAAGGCATACATCTATAAGAAAATGTACCATAAGGGCATGTAAATGTGGTCTTCTCCTGGTCCCGGATGCATAAGGATTTGAAAGAATCCACTATATCCGTCTAGAAAACAATAGTAAGGATGGTTGGCTAATCTTTCTACCATCTGGTCAATAAAAGGTACAGGAAAATGGTATTTCCTAGTAGAAGAATTAAGTATCCTATAGTCAATACACATCCTATGCCTAGTTATAGTCCTAGTAGGTATCAACTCGTCCTTATCATTCTTAACCTCATTGATACCAACCTTTTTGGGAACACAATGCACAAGGGAAACCAACTTGATGTTGGAAATAGGATAAATCACATCAAAATCTAACAACTTAAGGATCTCCTTTTTCACTACCTTCTTAAGATTGGGGTTCAACCTCCTCTGGAGTTCTATACTAGAACATGATTCATTCTCTACATGTATCCTATGGGTGCAGAAGCTAGGAGATATTCCTCTAATATCAAGAAGTGAGTACCCTATGGCTTTCTTAAAACGTCTAAGCTCAGTCAATAACATATCAAGCTCATCATCATTCAAAGCATCATTGACAATCACAGGGTATGTAGAGTTAGTTTCTCTAAAGGCGTACCTTAGCCTTCATTTCCATTTTAGGTGCTTTCAGCTCAGACCAGTCGTCTTCTAGAGGCAAAGAGGTGAACTCGAACACATGTACTTTGAGTTTGGTAAGAACACTATCTGATCACAACATTCTGAACTCGAGACTTCTTCAGTGGATGCCTTACCCTCTGAACTCGTTTCTACCAATTCCTCTATCACAACTAAACTCATCACTGGCTTGTGGGTGTCTAGAAGCTTCCTATAAAATTCAGCTTCTACACACAAATACTCCTCAGTGGTTGGTTTAGTCAATGCAATTGCAACTTATCCTCCAGTGCAAATTCGTCCACTATCTTTGAGGAACTTATGATAAGGGGGCAATAGCAAGAAGGCATCCAACAAAGGAACTTTGAGCTCAGTTTCCTAGATCTACTTATCAAAGAAAGCTTTATTTTTCTTAGCAAAATCCTTCTTAAAACTATGGGAAAAAGGAAACTGTAGTTTATAAGGTGGAGGGACAAATAGTTTCTACTTTTCCTTAAGAGCTGACCAAGTTTTAGCATTTGAGGGTAGAAATCAATTTTCTGCTCTGCGAGTTGGGACTTCGAGTTCTGCATCAGGCATGCTCTTGCCCAAGTTTTCTTCAACAGGAAGGTGAACTCGAAAACCTACATCTCGAGTTGGAGACTGATGAGTGTGATTTTTAACGTTTTTAGAGCCCTATTTTAGGTTGTTTTGCATCCGATTAGATAGGTTATCCATGCATTCCGGTCAATTTAGGTTAGTTTTGCACTTTTTGTATTTGCATTTGGAGTTTTGGAGTTTTTCTAGGAAAAGGAGCAAAAAGGAGCTTAAAATGGAGCTAAAGCTATTGGAACCAGCTGCTAAGGAAAAGCTCATACTCGGATCGCTGCCTCGCGGTTTGCAGGGCAAGGATTGCTTGGATCGCTAACGGAAGGAAACCTCAGTCACCATCCTCAACCTATCTACCGCAAGGGAGAACCAATTTATCACACTCGGAACATTCCACTCGGCCTCAGCCTGCGAGGATAGAGTAAAGACCACTCCTCAGTGTCCAAGCTCGCCAAGTGACAACAAGGAGAAGATTTCTAGTTGACCGACTTAGGTCGGTTTAACCATTAGGGTTATGCAAATAACCCTATAAATACCCTTTAATCATCATTTTAGAGAGTAATCTGATGTTTTAGCAAAAAACTCTCTCTATTTTCGTTGTTGCTTG
>OVBA01007717.1:0-13937 GCA_900406435.1 Lepidium aucheri | reverse complement strand
TGTAAAGATTTATAAGCGCACTTATAAAAAAATTTTGGCGGGAAATTTTTTGTTTGCGAAAAATTTTTTTTTCCGTAAACTTTTCTTTTCGAAATTCCGTAAAAGAAAAATTTTTGGCGGGAAAAATTTTTTTTTGGCGGGAAATTTTTTTTTTTGGCGTTAAAAGTTTGTAACAATTCTATTGAGGGTATTTTAGTCATTTTTGTATTAATGAGGGGCATTTTTGAAAAGATAAATGTCAAGGGGCATTTTTGGTGGTAGTTTTGCGTTCTCAAGGCGGCCTGATCTCGTTTTTTGTCTACTGTATCGATGTGATCCTCTAGTGCCTCGTCATTGGTGTTGGGTTCCTCGATCATCCCTCTTGCCATACTTGGGATGCTACTTTCGGCTGGTACCATTTCCTCTACCCTGTAAGCCAGCGTGAACCAACTTTCCTTGGTCACTCTTCACGGGGTGGTTTGGTACACCCATAGCACCGATTGCAGCTTGTCCGACCAATTCAATTTCTTCGAATTTAGCCTTTTCTTTAAATTTGACAATATCGTCTTATTGGTGGCTTCCGCTTATCCGTTTCCCTGAGGGTAGCACAGTGTTGATGAGGTCAACCGAATTTCGAGCTCCTCGCATAAGCTTTTAACCTGAAGCGATACGAGGTTGGTCCTATTGTCGGTTATGATCTCGCCTGGGATTCCGAATCTGCATACGATGTTTCTCCAAATGAATTCCTCCACTTGGGGGCCTGTCAGTTGCTGGAAGGGCTCCGCTTCGACTCACTTGGTGAAGTAATCAGTCGCAATCAAAACAAAGCGGAAACGCTTCTTTTTGGATGGTTCTAGTGGCCCGACGACGTCCATAGCCCAGCGCATGAAGGGGTATGAGATCACCATTTGTCCTATTTTTTTGCTTGGCGCATGTATGAAGGGAGCAAGTCGTTGGCATTTTTAACACCGTTTTGAATAATCTTTGCTGTCTTTCACCACCGTCGGCCAGTAGTATCCTTGTCTTTTGATCTTGAATGCCAGTGCGCGCCCCCAAAATGGTTTCCGCAGACTCCGAGGTGAGCCTCTGCTAGGATTTGAGCTGCTTTGTCGTTAGTTATGCCTAAAAGGCAAGGTCCCGCTATGCTCCTTTTGTAGAGGCGTCCATTTATAATACAGAATCGTGCGCTCTGAGTTTTTGGCTTTCTTGCTCCCTATCAATCTTGCGGGATCATCCCATTAGAGATGTATTGCATAATAGGGATCCACCATTTTGAATTCGTCATCGTCCTCTTCTTGTTGATTTATGGCTAACACCACTCCAGGTATATCTATGATGGGTTTTTCCAGGTACTCTACATGGATTACTCGCCTTACGAGAGGTTCTGATGTGGATGCGAGTGCCGCCAGGGAGTCTGCCGCTGTATTCTCTGCCTGGGGTATCCTTTTTAGCTCAAATTTATCGAATTGTGACGCCGTATATCTGACAAGCTTTAGAAAAGCGTTCATTCTAATATCCTTCGCCTTGTATTCACCATGGTACAGACTGGTTACCAATTGGGAGTCGCTGTGAGCTTTCAGATGTTTTATCCTCATTCTTGCCGTAATTCGCAGTCCGGCGAGCAAGGCCTTGCACTCAGCTTCTTTGTTTGAGGCTTGATAACCTAGTCGGCATGAGTGATCGATTAATTTGCCGCTAGGCGAGGTTAATCTCAAACCATACCCAGATTCATTACGAGAGGATGATTCATCGACGTGGACCATCCACGGCCTTTGGTCGACTTCCATGTTGTCGGCTCCTCTGTAGATTTCAACGATAAAATCAGCTAGGACTTGTGACTTCATACTTGTGCGGGGTTGATACTCGATATCATACTCGCTCAGCTCGATTGCCCATTTGACGAGCCGTCCTAACTTGCTTGGGATGTGTAGAATCATGCGCAGTGGTTGATTCGTCATCACCACGATCGTGTGGGATTGGAAATACGAGCGGAATTTCCTTGCAGCCATTACCAAGGTCAAAGCTACCTTTTCAACTAGCGGATATCGTTCTTCGGGTTCCGTCAGGGATTTACTCACGTAGTATTGGTCATTGTTCTCCTGCTTCTGATCGGACTAAAACCCTGCTCACCGCCATCATTGACAGTGCGAGGTAAAGGTAGAGCTCTTCTTGTGGTTTTGCCAAGATCGATGGCGTTGCTAAATAGGTTTTTAACTCTTCAAAAGCCTTTTGGCATTTACCGTCCCAGACAAATTTCTTGTTGTCCTTAAGGAGATTGAAGAATGGTAAAAATTTGTCAATTGACCGTGACACAAAGGCCTCCCGGTTAGCTGTTGGACTGCTTTCTTTGTTCGTGGTGGACGCATATTTGTTAGTGAATTTATCTGACGTGGGTTGGCCTCTATCCCTCTTTTGGTTACGAGGTATCCTAAAAACTCACCGGACGATACTCCAAAAGCGCATTTAACCAGGTTGAGTTTCATCCCAAACTTGTTGAGGATATCAAAGCACCGACGTAGTTGTCTGACATTATCTTTTGGGTCCGCTGATTTAACCAACATGTCATCGATGTACACCTCCATTGTATCTCCCAATTCTTCTGGGAACATGAACTTTACCCGTCCTTGATATGTTGCACCAGCGTTCTTGAGTCCAAACGGCATTACACAGTAGCAATAAGCCCCTTGTTTGGTTATGAAGGATGTCTTTTCTTCGTCATCCGGATGCATGAAGATCTGATTGTAGCCCCGAGAAAGCGTCCATGAAGGAATTTAGCTTATTCCCCGCGGTTGATTCCACCATTTTGTCGATTTGTGGGAGCGGATATCTGTCTTTGGGGCATGCTTTGTTGAGATCAGTGAAATCTATGCATACCCTCTATTTGCCATTCTTTTTTTGTACTACTACCGGGTTTGCCAGCCAGTCGGGGTACTTGACCTCCCTTATTGCCCCCATCTTTAATAGTCTATCGACCTCGTCACATACCGCTTTAGCTTTGTCCGGACCGAGTTTTCTTCACCGACTTGTAGGTTCGATCGACGTTTAGCTCGTGTATCATCATCGACGGGTTGATTCCTTTCATATCCTATAGGGTCCAGGTGAACATCGCCGTGTTTTCCCTGAGGGAAGTTTTCCAGATCCTAACGGATTATGGGGTCCAGGTCTGCTGCAATGGATAATTCTCTTTCGGGGTGACTTGGGTCGACAACTATCTTGATGGTTTTGATCTCTTCTGGCCTTTGGTTGGCGAGGTCGTCCATCTTTTTACTGACAACCGGCAAGTTGTTGGTTAATTGCTACAAAGTTTTCCCTCGAGTTCATTTGAAGTTTTCTTGGTAGCATTGTTGTGATGCGGCTTGACTACTGTATATGACTCCCTTTCCATCATCTGTCGAGAATTTCATGCACTGGTGGTATGTTGACACTACTGCTTTCATCGTGTAAAGCCAGGGTCTCCCTAGGATCGCGTTGAAGGGTGATGGCGCATCCATTAGCAAGAAGTTTGTTACTTTTCTGACCTTGGAGGCAATTACTGGCATCTGGATCGTTCCCATTGTTGTTTTGGTGTTACCAGAAAAACCCATCAGGGTTGTTTTTCCTCCCACCAGTTCGTTATCTTCTAGCCCCATTTTCTTGAAGGCGTCATAGAACAGTAGGTCGATAGAACTCCCAGTGTCGACTAGGATCCTTGCGAGCTCTACTCCTCCAACATCTAGTTCAATTATGAGTGCATCGTCATGGGGTTTGTCGAGATGAGCAGTTTCACTTTTCCTAAAGGTTACGGTCATGATGTCATCCTTTCGATTCGTGTTTGAGCTTTGAGGTTGTATTTCTGCTTTCCGTTAATGTGCTTTTATGGAGTTGACTGAACTTCCCCATAGATTCGATCCTTCTATGATGACTCCGACTCGCGGTTTGGTGGATTCTTTATTTTCTCCTACCTCTACAGTTTCTTCCTCTTCAGCTGAACTCCTATCTCGTTTTTGATGTTCCCCATCGTTCTTCCATTCCTTCTTCATTCCTTCCTCCCATTTTCCTTCTTATTTAAGCCATTTGACCACTTTCCATTCTTCCAGCGTATGCCCGTGTGTTTGATGGTAATCGCAATACTTCGACATATCCAGTGGTTTTCTGTTCTTAAACTTCCCCACCGAGAACAAGTTACGGCCTATCGATATTATTTCATTCTAAGGTTGAATGTTGCTCTGGACTTTGCTTGTCATTGACTGTGCTTTCATAGTTTCTTTCTTCTCCAAGCGCTTCCCGACCTCCTCGGGGCGCCTGAGCTCGGATCTCCGTTCTTCCCAGTTGATGAAGTGGGTTTCTATGTGTAGTGCATCATCTAGTGTGCTGGGAGGCTGGACTGTCAGATCCTGGCTGAATGTCGAGGCCTCCCAGATTCCTCTTTTAACTACGGTCAAGGCCATTTCGTCGGGGACGTTGATACTTCTCGATTTCATTTCCTTGAAGCGTGCTATGTAGTCCCGTAGTCGTTCGAACTTCATCTGGGTAAAATTGAGTAGGTTGTCTATAGTGGTACGATTCTCTATGAAGATAGATTAGTGCTTTAGAAACACCTCCGCGAGTTGCTCAAATCCGTCTACAGATTCTCTTGGCAGCGTTGAAAACTAATCTAGGGCAGAACCGATGAGGTTTTCAGAGAAGAACCTGCAAAAGCCTGCATCTCGTTTGTCACCCTCGAGATGAGTCCGATCAGCTGCAAGTCATAATGACTTCAGATGCGCTATAGGGTCTGTATTCCCTGAATATTATGGGAATATTATTTTTCCGATGTCACAAATGCGGGTCCCTGTGATCCTTCTTGTGAATGGGGTATGTCATTTTTGTTAGATCACATACTGAATCTCTGGCACTATTGATATAGCACTGCAGTTCAGAATGTATGCTTGCATACTCTTGCTGTGTTTTCATCATCATTTATTGGAGCTCGCCTATTCCCAGAGTGTCTTCCACTTGGTGCCCCGTTTGGGATCCTTCCTCTGGTGACACAGTCCATTGTATTTTGTTTCGAAGGTCGCGGCATGCGGCCTCTACTTGGGCCAGTCAATCCTTCAGACTTCTCATCCGAGTCGATCCTATTGGAGACTCTTCACGCGTCTCATCCTGTGGGATTGTCTTGCCATGCTGTTCCTGGACCACGGGGTCTGCCCATGCTACTAGCCGGTTTGCTCTGTCCCTGGTTTCTGGTGCACGCGTCCCCCGTAGGATTCTGTTGGGGTGCTCTCTTGGCGTTGTTTCCCGTCCGATAGTGTTTCGGGAATCAGTGACCATCTCTTGGAGCTCCTCTAGTTGTCTTCTAAACTCTTCTTCTTGCCACCGGACTTGGAGTTGTAGCTACTGATTTCTTAACTCGCTTTGCCGCACCTGCTCTATTGCTGTTGAGGCCAATTCCCTTAACTCTACAATCGTGCAAGATTTTCGTTGATACGTTGTCGTTTGAGACGGTCCCATTGGGACGATGTTCCCCATGTCGTAGGTCACATCGAGTTCTTCGTGTGCTCTTGCTTGTTCTCCGGTGACATCTGTCGAAGTTCTTATGTCTCTCATCGTCGGTAGTAAGCCTTAACTTCCTGCTTGCTTTTGATCCGTGAAGACGTGACTTTTCGTTCATTCCCCATAGACGGTGCAAATTTGTTGATACTTAAATCGGTTGTAACTTAAGATCCACAGATACAAGTAGAAAGCCTTTTGTTGGCGTAAAGATGAGAATGTCTTGTCCCCCCTAATACGGTTTTGATTCCTCTATTTATACATAATACTTATTATCATTGATTTTATAAATGTTGATTAAATTCGAGTTTTCTTTCATTGCTTCATTTTCTGCAATTAACTAAGTCTGATGATTCCGTGATTGATTCTGCCCGCTGATTTTGCGCCAGCTAGTCAATTCTGTACTTCTCGCTAATCATCATAAATTTCGTTCAGCTCGTCAGGTTTCACCTCGCATCGTTGATCACGTCGTTCGACTTGCTTGTAGGCTGAAATTTTTAATCGGCTTCTTTGCTTTAGTGGCTTAATTTTATTTGGGTATCACCAGGTTTCATGAACCAATTGAAGCACAAGCGAATGACAATGATCAGATGATCAAATCAAATTTAATTATCATTCAAAATCAAATTACAATTTCAATATGAAATCGACGAACGACAAACAAAAGGAATCATATTTTCATGAACAACAATTAACTCTTTAATCTCAAACATCACCAAACTATCAGATTAATTTATTTTCACCAAAATATAGATTAATCTAGACCCAATTTGAGAATTAAATATGTATGCTCTGATACCACTGTAGGAAAACGAACTAGATTTGCAACATCAATCAATTAACTAGAACAAATCAAACATGATCTCATGCAAATTCTGAATTACAACTGGATCTTAAAGTTTAGAATATACCTTAGAGTTTTGCAGCAGAACTAATTGATAGAATCGAGATCCTTTTAGTACTCCAAGTGTAGTGTCTTTATCGGTATCCATACGCACACAAATTGGATTAGGAATGGGATGCTAGTGCCGTTGAGATCAAATCTCCTTCTCTTAGGGCTGCTGTGTTGTATCTTTCTCTTTTCAGAACACTAATGTTTTCTTTAGATATTTATAATGACACACATAACCTAATCCCATTAGGTTTAGTAAAATGGGCTTAAGCCCAATACAAATATAGTAAACTAAACCTCATTTAGTCTAGTTAATAAGCTTAAACCCAACACATAATAAGAGATAACAATTATTCGTGTGTGTTACGTAAAGGAAAAATTGCCATAAAAATCAATGACTTGCAAAAACTGACCAAACAAATCCTCGTATTTTAAAATGTCATTTTACACATGGTCTTGTCGTTGACGAAGATACTTAAGGCACATTGCTAATTGCACGTTTACTGAGTTAATTCTCCGTTAACAGGGACATTAAGTTGAAACTACACTGTTTTAGAAAATAGAAATTGGGAGTTAGAACATGTTTTCAAAATGCCATAAAATCAATGACTTTCAAAAATTGACCAAACAAATACTCGTAAATTAAAATGTCATTTTAAACATAGTCTTGTCGTTGACGGAGATACTTAAAACCCATCGTTAATTGCACAAACATGGTTTTAAGGACAAACGTGAACACCATCTATTTCACACCTGTCACCGACATCGAATTGATTCATACTAAAGACAACGATGGGCCTTAAGTATCTATGTCAACGACAAGACCATGTTTAAAATGACATTTTAAAATATGAGGATTTGTTTGGTCAGTTTTTGCAAGTCATTGATTTTTATGGCATTTTTCTCGTTACGTAAACATATATCTAATATATGTGTCTCTAAATATAAATATACTTTGATCCAATTTGCTTGGGAGTTTGATCCTATAGGATCATATAAAATTAGTAATAGATTCCCAATCTAAGTATTATAATTGGTTTCTAGCAAAACATTATAACCAGCTAATATTATATGATATCGAATACTCGATTATACAACTTCGTAAAAGAAAATACAAATGATTTCAGGACATTCCGAGCAAGTTTTACATAATTTTAATGTTTAGAAGGTGTGAATTGTTGATTGTAGCATCGGGTTATTACGTTGCTCTTTTTTTTTTTCTTTCTCTTCAACACTTATTCTGCTTGCTTGAGCGAT
Source organism: Lepidium aucheri (assembly GCA_900406435.1). NCBI lineage: Eukaryota > Viridiplantae > Streptophyta > Magnoliopsida > Brassicales > Brassicaceae > Lepidium > Lepidium aucheri. The sequence goes on along the minus strand of OVBA01007717.1, from coordinate 6,298 downwards.
GGTGGAGACTTGGAGTACTTGAAAGCTTTTCACATCTTAGCCTGTGGCGGGTAGGGGATTTGGAACGGAGGGCATTTTGCGGAGGCGGAGTGGAAGACACTATGTCGTGATCAATGTAGATGGAGATGATTCTTCTCAGCTTTCCTCCGGCAAAATACGTAGTCAGAGAAATCCGTCGTTGATGGTGCATGATTTTCCAGCGCATGTGCCAAAGGTCAAAAATCGCATCATCAGATGGCGGGTTTCCGATAAGGGAAAATATGGGAAAATTGTTGATCACCCACGAGTTCGATTGGAAAGTAGTTTCCTGGATTATTGCGATTAATTTTGAGATCTCAATTTCAAGAGAGTTTTCTCTGTATATATTTACCTCTATGAATTGTTTGTTCGATTGATATTTTTTTTTTTGAATCTGATTTCAGCTTTGTTGTACTATACTGAGTTTATCATAGGTTTGGGCATAATAGCCAAAACCCGAAATCCGACCTGAACCCGATTCGAAATACCCAAAACTGAATCGGACCAAAACTTGCAAAATATCCCAACGGGTTTTATATCACAAATACGGGTACCCGGATCCGATCGGGTAAAACCCGAAACCCGAAAAAATACCCGAACTCCCCGAAATATATAATATCATTAAAAATAATTATTTATATCTATACCTTTAATTACACAAATATAAGAAATTGTAACTATAAATCTATATATATTATTCATTTTAGAACCAAAGTAACAAAAAAAATTTGAATAAATCTTTTTTAATTAAATTATGTTTTTTTAAAAACAATTCTAGCTTTTTTCTATAAAAAATCTATAAAAAATTAATTAAAAATGCGGATATCCGAACCCGATCCGAACTCGAACCGAACCCGACCCAAAATAGAGTATTTTATAAAAACTGAATCCGACTCGAACCCGAAATTAAATATCCGAATCCGACCCGAACCCGTAATAATACCCGATCGGGTGGTATATGAGTAAACCCAAAACCCGAAATACCCGACCCGATCGGGTACAGGTACCCGAATGCCCAAGCCTACTTATCCTTTTCCTTTTTATGACATCTATAGACTGTCTGTGTGTGATTATTCTTTTGTTATTGTGTAATTTCACAGCATGTTCTTCATCTGGTTATCAATGGTTTCATTATTTTTCTCTTGTTTTCTTCTATTTAAGTTTCTATGAGAACATATAGTTCATTCTGTTGGATATTGTTTACCCTGTCGACGATATGACTATGTCGTTATTCTTTTCATTTCATCTCTAATGTTAACTGCCCCTATTATTTAGTTGATGTGAATGTTGCTATATATATGTGTGTTTGCATAGAGCTGTGATGGTCATTTTGGGTCTGTTTTCATCTTTTTTCCTCAATTGCATTATCTTTTCCTCTGTTCTTCATTTCTTTAACTTCTATGGCTACATGTAGTTCATTGTGTTTCATGTTGTTTACCATGTCGAGGATATGAATATGTTGTGATTATTTTGATTCACATGTGTAATATTTGTTAGGCTTATTATTCACTGTATGTTTACGTTTTTATATATGTGTGTTTGCAGAGAGTTGTGATGGTGAGTTTGGAAGTAGATTATTTTGATTCACACTTTGTTATTTATTTTCATTGTTTGTTGTGTTTTAGCTATTTTTTTGTTATAGGGTGGGAATAAGTTTTAACTAAGCATCTTCTCAGTCCTCGTTGGTATCCCACTGTAGGAAGGATTAACTCTTACTCCAAAATAGAGTACCTTATCGATATTCCTGATATTTTGGATGTGATACCTGAGTTAGATATGTCTTTATCATCTCCTTTTGGTGCATTGTTCTCGCTGCCTGTTAGGCAATGCTCCATCCTTGGAATACTTATCCATAACTTTTTGGCTCGACAATTAGTGATAGAGAATTCTCAGGAGCTCTGGTTTCTATTTAGAGGACAACCTTTGAGATTTTCATTGATGGAGTTTGCAAGAATAACTGGGCTTCACTTGTTCGCTCCCAGATTCTTGTATTGTGTAGGAGTCACATGAGTCGTTGCATGGTGTGCCTCCTTATTTTTATATGTTTGTAGGGCATAAAAAAGTGTGACTATTGAGGGCATAGTGTAGATGTTGAAGTCTGAGCAGTCTATGTCTGGTTGACGAAAGTTGCGTTTAATTTTGATTGTCATTGTTGAGGTCACGTAAAGTAGCCAATTAGAGAAGAGCAAAGCATATCTAGTATTCTATTAGGGTCTCGATTAGGGTTACGACTCATAGTAAACCTAAATATTTGAATATTAAGCAGAAATTGAAATCGAAGAAGAATATGATGTCAACAAAATTGTAAACGAGATATAAAGGTTTGAAGCTACCGTAAGAAAATGTAGAAAGGTAAGAGTTCTTAAGCAAATTTCATAAATATTTACGTTGTTGTAGTTGGGCTTATTAATCACCAACGACAATTCTTCACATTGTGGGACCAAATATTTTCTTTTTACTCATACTTTCGACACTAATTTGTATCTAGCCGTGGGCATAAAAACCAAAACCGAAATTTCGAACTGAATCAAACCGAAATATAAGAAATCAACCGAATTGGAACCGGCTAACTAACTGAACGGTTTCGAAATTCAAGAACCAAAAAAACCGAAACCGAATAGGTGTGGAACCGAGAACTGAATGGGTACCCGAAAGAACCGAAACATAATTATATATTTCAAAATAATTATTTATATAGAATTTACTAGTCTAAATATCCAAAATTATAACTATAAATCCAAATTTGTTAGTCTATTTGAACCACAATTACTTAAAAAACTGAAATATTCAACTTATATAATTAATTTATGGGTTTTTAATTGTTTTATTGATTTTTTAAAAAGAAATTAGATAAAAATATCCGAATGAAACTAAACCGAATTCGAATAGGTACCTATTGATTACTTCAAGTTCAGAACCAAAAGAACCGGAATCGAAACCGAACCGAACCAAAATTTGATAAGTACCCATTGGTTACTATTTTTTTAGAACCGAAAGAACCGAAAACCGAAAGAACCGAAAACCGAAAAAACCAAACCAAACTGAACCGAAGAACCGAATGCCCAGGTCTAATCGAAATTATGAACAACTATGCTCTTTTGTTACCCTAAAACACAATATCTTTATGTGAAACAGGGAATGGACCATGCTGTGTTTGTCTTACCGGGAGAATGGGATTGCTCTCCAAGTGGTTGTTGGGATTTCATTGTTTCAAAGTACTTTATGGACAAAGGATTCTGATTGAAGAGGATATAACATTTAAAGAACTACAAAACCGTATAAGGATCATGTTTGACACAAAAAGAGAAGGTGTTGTGGCAAGGCTTGCATACTGGCTGCCAAGCCAGTTGTCTCTTTTCTCACAAGCAAAAACACCCTGCATGCATGAATACAAAGTCATATGGATCTTTTTACAATTTAGGGAAGAAACAAAAGGTCTCAATCTTCGTTTTGAAGTAAGGCCTGAAGTAGACAGTCACGTAGATGGAGATGGTAGACAACCATAGAACTTGAGGATGCAGTAATTTGATTAGCAGATAGTATCCCATATTTAACATCTGGTGGAGGGGAAGACAATGAAGTCAACAACGAAAGTGAAAATAAAGGTGAGGAAGCTTGCTGTGATACAAAACTTGTAATGCATATAGGAGATCAGATTGGAAAGTTACCGGACTTGACAACACAAGATATGCTGTACAGACTTCTTGTAATTGAAGAAATGATCGAAGATGGAGTTCGATAGACTTAGAAAAGGGAAAAAAAGTTTGCAGACCCAACAGCGGAACCACTCGTCGATTATGGGTATGAAACAGAGGAGGAAGAGCATTAATACAATGCATGGAGAAAATTGGTTAGCAAAGAGTATGCCTTGATCAATAACAATGGGCACTTAGATGAAGGATAGTCATCACGATGTAGTCCAGGGTCCCTTCAAAGCAACTTCATATCACTTCCAGAGCATCCTAGTATCAATGAAAACATTGAGCAGCAGGAACAAACTACAAATGGACAGAGAGAGAGGCCGCAAGAATCACAGCTGGAGGATGAAAAATTCGACCTTGATATACCAGCAACACATTATTGTCCTCCATGTGTCAGATATCCAATATTCACAGATGAAAACTTTGAGAATGCAATATATAATCCTTCAAATGATGCAATCTATATTGGAAGGATTTGAAGAACAAAGCAGAGATGCAGACGACACCTGCTATATATGCAATTAAAAGGTTTTTTGCATTCAAACAAACAAGGACAGATAAACACCGTCTAATTGTCCAGTGCATTGATGAGAAGTGCACATAGAAATTCTATGGGCGTACATTTGGACCAACTTCTTAAAATATGGAAGTCAGAACTGCAAAACTGATACACATTTGCGATATTTTCACAAGGAAAAACTATGGGAAGAAGGAGACGTGCAAGGTAATAGCTGATATTCCAAAGGAAAAGTAAGGTGCGTGAGAAAATGAAAATTCAGATGGAGAAAGATATAGTTTAGATGGTGGAATTTTCAGTGGCTGAAGCAAAGATTGAAGTAGCTTCTATTGTGAAGAGAATGATTTATATTTCAATAATTGGCTTTGTTATTCTGGGTGACTGCGCTTTGTTATTCTGGGTGGCTGCTGGAAATTGATGTTTTGATTGTACTTACTAATGCATGTGAACAAGGTATATCGATGGTCTCAAATACTCTGCAAGTGCAGGATCTTCTTGGGATATCAACATCAAATGCATCACCATTGGTATTTTTCACTTGGTATACTTCATTACTTGCTGGACTTACAATATAGCTTCCTAACTCAGTTATGTTTTGCATCAAAATTTTATACACATCAGGCGTAAATGCACTTTCATGGGTCATTGCTTTAGCTCTACGATTATAGAACCACCTCATTAACATCATGCGAATAGATTTCAACATTAAAACATTAGGGAACTCCAAAGATTTCACTATTGCAGCATTTAAACTTTTAGTCACATTGCTACTCATAATGTTGTATCTTTTTGCCTTGGAAGTAAACCATGCTCCAATGTGAAATCCCAATTCCTTTTAGATAGCTTGCACATTGGACATTGAGGTTCTCAGTGTCATGAAATCCCAATTCCTTTTAGATAGTTTGCATGTGTTGCCTTTTAAACCAAATAAGCCAAGCCTTTTTGTTTACTAATCCTTGTTTTCACATTCTTTGTCAAATGAACTGCACATGCTCCATGCTTTACCTCTGGGTAGATTTCCCTTAAGATTGCATAGATGGAGTTGTAACGGTCTGATACAAAAACCAAGTCGTAGGAGTCAAATAGCGTTGCTTTGAACTTTTGGAAGAACCAAGCCCATGATGCATCATTCTCGCTGTTTACGACACCAAATTACTGGCCATCTCTGCAAACTCTGTCCCAAGGTTGAAGACTTTCTCTGAAGTGATTGTATGTCGTTCAACATAGCCTTATCCACCCACTTAAAGACATGCAGATCATTTGACCGCTACAAAAAACAATAATCCAGGAAGAGAAGCAAAATAAAATTTTACTAATCAAAACTAGACAATCAACAAACAAATGATTTTACATTCTTAGAAGCATATAAATTTACTTAAAGGACGACTTAAAGATATGTATCTTATAGGTAAGTAAATATTTTTCTTCTAATATATTATTTTCGATTATTTCTATTGTAAGTATTAATTTTTCATGAATTATTTTTAATAGATATCATCGGACAACTAATTCATGTTAGCCCTACTGAAGTATCTCAAGTGAATGGAAAACCAACCAAACATCTTACTATTACCCCTTGAAATGCTAAGTAAATTATGTTCAATAATTTTTTGGGAGAATTGCAAAAATGCCCCTCAAAGGAGGACATTTTCAAAAAATACCCCTCAAAGGAGGACATTTTCAAAAAATGCCCCTCATTATGGAAAAATGACCAAAATACCCTTATGTTATTATTTTTATATATTTTTACAAACTTTTTTCCCGCCAAAAAAAATTTTCCCGCCAAAAAGAATTTTCCCGCCAAAAAAAATTTTTCCCGCCAAAAAAAATTTCCGCTATAAGAAAAAATTTCCCCGCCAAAAAGTTTATAAGGAAGTTTATAAAATTTTTTTATAAGAGACCTTATAAAAATTATAAGGCTTTATAAGACAGCTTATAAATTTTATAAGGTTTTATAAAAGACTTTATAAAATTTATAAGGTTTTATGATAGGGCTTATATAATTTATAAAGTTTTATAAGATAACTTATAAAATTTATAAAGTATTTATAAAAAATTTATA
>OVBA01007716.1:0-13939 GCA_900406435.1 Lepidium aucheri | reverse complement strand
TAGGTTTTCGGTGAAAATCCTGCAAAGCCCTATATCCCTTTCCTCGTTGCTGTAATGCGCTTTCACCGCAGTGAATCGGAATATCCTTAGGTGGGCCACCGGATCGGAATCTCCTGAATAGGAGGGGAACTTGATGTTTCCAATATCTTTAATTGCGGCGGTCAAAATCCGCCGAGTGAAAGGGGATTGTCTCGTCGATTCCACCACTCTGTGGATGTCAGGGGCCAAAGTCGTCGCCTGGTGAATTTGAGACCTCATTTGCGCGTGCTCTACTTGCTGAGCGGCGAGGAGGGCGCGCATTTCTTCTAGTTCTTTGGCTATGCCATTTCCCTGGGGCTCCTCGTATTGGTCGGCACTTTGGCGAGCGTCGCTTTCCTGCGCCTCCTCGTCGGCTAATCGGTGCTCGGGGCTCTCATGCTGTCGTTCGTTTTGGCTAATTGCCACCGAGTTCACCGGTGGATCAGTAGGTTGNGGAAGCTGGGCTTGGAGCTGATTGAATCGTTGATCCTGGGCGTTAAGCCTTTCAAGGATTTGATTCGTTCGTCGATTATTCTGCTCGACAAGGTCTGCCATCATTTGCTGGAGGTCGATTAGGGTTTGTCCCCGTGTATTTGCGGTATTCGGCGGTCGGCCCGCGTTTGATGTCGTCGGTACGTCACTCTGATTGTTCGACTGATCCATTTTCGCCGTTTGTCGATTTACTTTGCAGTTGAAGTTGATTCGTGCCCCACGGTGGGCGCCAAAATGTTGATGCTAAGACTCAACACTCGTAAGAATCGTGGAACTTCGAATCAAATACTTTATTGAACGAAAATAGATTACAAAAGAAGGTCGAACAATTCCTTTGCTTGACTCACAAGTTCTAGGATTTTCTCTCTCTATTTTTCTGTCTCCCTTCTCCAGGTTATTGGGTAGTATTTATAGATTTTTAGACCTAGGGTTTCAGGGGATATTCTCTTGAGATTCCCCGAGATTTCTGGCGAGCATGGAGAAGGTTGGTTGCTCGCTTAGTCGGCTGCGCTTTTCGTGCTCGCCCCCAAAGATGTTACGCGGCTCGCCTAATCTCCTGCTCGGCCAATCTTCTCCAATCTATTATTATTGGGCCTCTTAAGGATTTTGGCCTAGTACCAACAGAGCTTATGTATATGAGACACCTTTCCCCAAGCCCGCGGTGATATCTATATCTGAATGGTTTAGGTTTGAGTATTGATATCTTTAGTATTCCCATTTGGAGTTTGGTTTGAGTACCTAGCTCATAAAGTTTCTATCGACTTTGGCAATTTAATTGAGAGTACCTTTTCTCTCCAGAAGAACCAGTCTACGTGACTCATGTCATCGCTTTTTGGTAGGAATCCCGTTGTCAAAATATCGTTCGGGAACTTCTAAGTTGATGTTCAAATCTTGATCCATTGGTTTTTGTTTTAGCATTTGGATATTGCCTTAATCATCCTCATAATTTTTGTAGGATTGATTATATTCTTTGTGTTATGCTTCGCTTATTATTGTACTCTTATCGTTGTAATGATCCTTCCCTAATAATATTCAGATTCAGATGAAAAAGAAAAAATATATGAATGCGAAGCCGACTAGTTTGTGTCATTGTCATTTCTATCTCATCACATAGGTTTCAAATTCAGTATAATAATGCATATTGTTAATTAGAAAACTTGGCAATATAAGTTGACAGTTCGTTTTTGTTAAAGAAAATAACTTGATTTTCGAAGTGTAGTTATAGTGTAGAGAGTTGCGTGATATAGCATGTGACAGAACATGTTTCAAGGTGACTGTTTGGTAGTAGAGACAAAGAATCTTGGAATAATGGCCTGCTCTCGCTTTTTTATACAATGAATGCACAAATGAGAGATGATAATGTTGGAGAAGTTAAAGAGAGTACAATGATATAACACTTGAGGATATAAGCTTTGAAGCACATTAACAAAGTCAATAATTCTAAAGGTATAATATTGACATGTTTTTGTGTGTATATAAAACTATATCAAGAAACAGAAGAACAGGCAAAGGTTTCTGTGTTATTCTTTTTGTACATTATCATTCTTATACAAATAGATTCTAACATTAAGCTACATAAAAACTGGGAAAGAAAATATTTACAATATGGAAATCTCGGATACTCTAGGATCTGTAATACCCTCTTCAAGGTGGAGAGTGAAAATCAAGAACTCCCAGCTTGAGAAAAAAATTTGAGAACTTACTCTTACCAAGAGCCTCCGTTAGTATGTCTACCAATTGAAGCATTGTAGAAACATGTTGTGTAGTTATTGTACCTCGAGTGATTCCATCCCTTTTATGAAGTGATAATTCATTTCCACAGGTTTGGTTCTCTCATGGAAAACCGGATTCACACTTTGATGTATAGCCGATTGACTATCACAGAAACGTGGAATTGCTGAGTCAAGTTTCACGCCAAAACTTTGGAGTAAGTTCATCAGCCACAATATCTCTTGAGCCGTGTCTAACATTTTGCGGTATTCGGCTACAGCCAAAGAGCGTGAGACTGTGTCTTGCTTTCGTGTTTTCCAAGATGTAGGTGAGCTACCAAGTTGTATAAACCACACAGTTAGAGATCTTCGTGTAAGAGGACAGCCAACCCAGTCTGAATCACTCCAAGCTTGGAGAGTTAACAGTTATCCTGCTCTTAACAATATACCTTGACCTGGTTTCCATTTCAAATAGTGAACCACTCAGAGTGCAGTATTCCAATGATCCTCTCTCGGACTATGCATGAATTGAGATAATACATGAATAGCATATGATAATTCTGGTCTCGTGACAGAGAGATAGATTAGACGACCTACTAACCTGTGGTATTTGGTTGGCTCGACAAGTAAAAGACTGTTGGAAACAGCGAGCTTGTGGTTCTAGTCCATTAGAAAACTCGCTAGCTTTGCACCGATAAGACCTGTTTCAGATATGATGTCGAGTATATATTTTTGTTGACAGAGATATATACTTGTGTTGTTCCGAGCAACCTCTAGGCCCAAAAATTATTTCAAACTCCTAAATCTTTCATCTTAAAACACTCACTGAGATAAGTTTTGAACTCTGCAATTACCATTGGTGAACAGCATGTGATGATCAAGTCATCAACATACACTAAGACATGTAATTGTATGACATCCTTTTCGAAGACAAATAGAGAGTAATCTGGTACACATTGAACAAAACCGTAGTCTATAAGAGCTGAGGTTAGTTTCTGAAACCAACATCATGGAATTTGACGTAGGCAATATAATGATTTTCGTAAGCGACAAACTTTGTTTTTATCCTTAATTTAAAAACCGAGTGGAAATTTTATGTACACTTTTTCATCTAGATCACCATGAAGGAAGGCATTGTGGACATCTATTTGATGCACTTCCTAGTCCCCTGATGCAACAATCTCAAGAAAGCATTCTATAGTAGTCATCTTTGCTATTGGAGCAAACGTTTCAACGAAGTTTTCTCCCTCAATGTGATTGTTTCCAAACACAACAAGTCTTACTTTATGTCTCTCAATGTTCCATCAGATTTATATTTGATACAATATACCCATTTTCAACCGAAAGCCTGGAGGAAGATCTTCCAGTGTCCAAGTCATGTGTCTTCTAATGCCACAATTTCAAACTGTATAGCATCTCTGAATAAAGGATCTTCAGTCACTTGTTTGTATGACGCAGGAACAGATTTTGAAGAAATGGCTGCAAGGAAGTGTTCATAACTTTCAGAGAACGCATCAGAATTCAAAAAATCTTCAAGAGGATAACAAGATGAATCATGAATCATGTTTGCAACAAAGTCCTTAAGCCTGATAAATCGTGTCTTAGTTCATTGACCACAACCCAACAATTCAGGTTGTTGGTCCTCATTCTGAACTTCAACAACTGGATCAGGCGCTGAAGTTTCTGCATTTGGTGAGTCCACAGCAACCCGCCTCCTGAATCTTGCATCAGGTTTTCTGACACTGTATCAGCTTGCTGTTGATTAAGAGTAACATCAATTTAAACTGGTACCAAAGAGACTGATGCAGGTGAGTCTAAAGTGGAGATCATTTGTTCTATTTTGTCCTGAATAATTGGCAATGAAGATTCATGAATCACATGTGGGATAGAAGATGAACCAGGAGAGAAATCCAAGTCGTTATCAGGTATAATCAGCGGAGTATTCATCTCCATTTTTGTTGTTTTAGCTTGTAAACTTCTTATGCTGAAAAGGATATATACGTTCAATAAACTGAACATCTCTAGAAACAAATATTTTTCCGGATTCAAGATCATATAAGCATCATCTCCTTTTTACAAAAGGGTATCCAAGAAAGACACATGCTTGCCTCTCTCGGCAAATTTGTTGCCACAGTGATGCTTGTTATGCGCATAACACAAGCAGCCTACAATACGAAGATGTTGTAGTGGTGGAGAGCGATCATATAACATTTCAAATGGTGTCTTACCATTTAGAACCTCAGTTGGAGCTCTGTTCATTAAGTATCATGCTGCCAAAATATATTCACCCTAGAATTCATTAGGTACGTGTTATTCAAAATGCAATGCCCGAGCTGTATTCAAGATATGTTTATGTTTGTGCTCTGCTTTACCATTTTGTTACAATGTTGCTATACATGACGTCTCATGGATAACACAACACCATTATCTCTGAAAAATTTGGTAAGAGTGATGAGTTCACTTCCATTATCGCTTCGTATTCTTCAGATTTTAGTGTTGAATTGTCTCTCAACCAAAGCAAAAAACTGACGAAGACGAGTGGGTGCAATTTGTTTATTGGGTAAGAGATATAACCATACAACTCGAGTGTAATCATCAACTATGGTTAAGAAATATTATGCACCACATATTGCTTTTGACCAATAAGGTCCTCACAAATCACAATGTATCAATTCAAACGCAGTACTTATCTTATTCAAACTTGTTGGAAAATATCTTGAGATTGTTTGGCACGTATACAGATCTCACCTGCCTTAGTGTCAAAAACATCAGTATTCAGTAAAACAGGAAGAGATAAAGAACTCCACAACAATAGAAGACGGATGCCCAAGACGTTTATGCCAAACTGCACTTGAATTGGTCCCAGTACTCGCCACCAACGCCTGAGCAACATCAACATTCCTAAAGAGTAATGACCATTTTGTTGGTCACCTGCTCATATCAGGATCCTTGTGGTGCGTCTTGGATTGTGCATAGAGTATCAGAGAATTAGAAGTTACATAACCGATCTTTTCCGAGTTGGGAGACATATATTAAATGACAATGCAACCCATCAACATGTAACACATTCTCTAGACTGATTTTTGAACCCAATTTAACTGATCCTTGATGTGTTGATACGGTAAATCAACTATCATATAACTTAATCCTAACCGGATTCATGGACTAACAATTGGTAAGAAAATCAAGTGATCCGGCCATGTGATTTGTGGCTCCTGTATGAAGGATCCAAGATTGATAGAAAAACGTACTTGTTAAGCGTTCGTATTACAGAAATGCAACAAGCATTTTTCACTGTGATTCAAAAGTCCACTAAATCCATGAGCCTCCGTATCTGTAGACATGACATTGACAGATGCTATTTCTTTTCCTGGCATTTTGTTTGTGATGTACTAGTAGAACGAGTGGTGTTGTTTTTGAATTTCGAGTGATCTCCCCACCACTCCGGATATCCAATTTTCCTGAAATATTGTTATGCTCTATGTCCCGTTTGGCCACAAGCAGTACAGAGAATAGCAAATTTGTCACGATCATTCATAGCAGGTTTTGGTTTATATTGTGTTTTTACCGCAAAGATTACACCATTAGTTGGTTTAGCTTGTACTCGTCCTCCTACACGAGAGTCTTCTTCTTGTGTTAAGGTATTGAAAACGTCATCAAGTGAAGGCAGAGTTGGACGAGAAAGCAGAGAAAAGCGTGTAGGAATATACACCCCATCAAGGCCCCTCAAGAATTCTTGAACCTTATCATCCTCTCATTTTTTCTCCAGCGTAGTGCTCAGATCACAAGTACATGATCCACATTTGCAGGCTTTTGGTGGACAATAATCAAGCAGTGTCGTCCACAGTTTGTTTAGCTGGCCAAAATATGCTTCAATACTTGTCCATTTTGTGGAGTAGTTGCAATTTCTGATNTTTTTTTTTTTTTTTTTTTTTTTTTTGTCAAAACACAATTTCTGCTTTAATCCTCTGGATTTTCATGCCATTTTTCACTGAGAATTTCTTCTGGATGTGTTGCCATAACTCAGCAGCAACGTCGTGATGGGATAAATTGGAACAAACAACATGATAAATAGTGAGTTTAATCCACGAGATGATCAAAGCATTGTTGGTCCACTAATCTTCCAAATCTAGTGAGTTTGAAGGAGGTTCAGGAGTGGTGCTATCAACAAAACCATACTTCTTCCTAGCATTCAACACCAATCGTATATTAGAGAACCAATCATCATAGTTTGATCCACGCAGCAATAATTGAGAAATAACGCAACCTAGATTGTCGCGAACAGTAAGGTCGTATGGAGAGATTGTTCTGCATTTAACAACAACAACATCTCTCTGGATAGATGGATTTTCAGACATGATTTCTGGTGAGAAAAAATGAGTATCACAGTGAGTGTAGGATAATAAAGAACTCAACCGCCAATAGCTCAATGATAAAAAAAAACCCCTAAGGCTCTGATACCATATCAGAAACAGAGAAACAGAAGACTAAGTAAAGGTTTATGTGTTATTCTCTCTTTCCATTATCGTTCTTATACAAAGGAATTCTAACATTAAGCTGCATACAAACTAGGAAAGGAAATGTTTATAGTATGGAAATATCGGATATTCTAGAATCCGTAATAAACTATATGCAGCTTTTTTTATTGAACTTCAAAGTACCACGATGTTATATTCCCCAATTTTTATCGATTTAATTATTTAAAAGTAAATAACATACTATATGCTATATCTAATAGATTTATCGACACATTTTAACTTTTAAAATGTAGATATGATTATCGTCAAACGTGTGAGCTTTAGTATTAACATTCTAATTTATAGGTGTCTATGCATCTAAAATCAATATAGAGTTTGGTGTAAAGCAAATCATATTCATAGGTGTGTCGATGGCTACAAGCCTACAAACATGAACAGAAGTTATGCACGCATTCATACGTTTCTAGTCATATAGTATTACCTATTTTGTTTATATATACTTTATAGGCTTCAGACTTTGAATCATCGAATAGTTTCATATATATATATATATATATATACATGTAAAAATAATTTCAGATATTTAATTTTCTTCCATTTACTATTTTTTTGGTGTTTATACAGAGCAGATCAGAGAATAAATAGCTAAAGATACCTCTGGTGAACATGTTAATAAATTTTATTTTATGATTGATTTCATAAGTAGACAAATTATTATTTTATATAGTGAAAGAGCGACTTGAAGTTCGATTACAATAAAACCGTATTGTATATATTTTTTTCAATCCACAAAATCCGATTCATAACTCATACACATCAATAAACTTTTACTTTCCAACCTTTAGATATAGTGAAATAGAATTGAATTATGAGCTAATCATGACTATAATTATCGGAACCAAAAAACCAAACTGAATCCTAGAAAAAAATTGTTCAGTTTTAATATCTAGGCAATTTTGGTTTTCGGTTTGATTCTGAGAACCAAAAAATATCAAATAGGAACCGAAACTAGTTAGTACTACAAATATTTTGGTTATTTCTAGTTACAAGTAACTTTATTTTCTCAGGTATTTGGTTACTTTTATTATTTGGAAAAAGTAACCATTTGGAACATGTAACGTCTCGACCGCCACTTTAATAGCTCCACATTCTCTCTCGGTCTGTGGGTCCAGTTTACCAACCTGACGGTCGGTATGCTACGTCTATGAGACTTAAAAGATCTGTTTACCGATCCTATAATTCATCACATGATCTTTCTCTATGTTAATTTCTCACTCACACGGTTATGAGAATCACTTCTCGAAAAGACACTCATCCTTCAACTACTTTTAATAAACATTAAATATAAGTATAAATATAATATAAATATAAATATATAAATAAATATAAATATTATATTATATGAATAATTAATTTTTGAGATTGTGTGATTATTTGATAATAGGTTAGTTGTGTGACTTATATTATATAATAAATAAATATAAATAAATATTTGAATATAATTGTGATGTGGAATATAGTAAAGAATAAATAATATTTTGAGTTGATAAAAAAAATATTTAAAGTATGTTGAGAGCTACCTCTTAAATAGTGGTGACGCATAATAAATAATTGGCTACGAACCAAAAATTCCTGCGAAAAAGAGACAGGTGGTTGAAGAGGATCGACAGGAACACTTCAGTCCAAAAACCGTTGATGGGAAGATGGTCGTGCCATTGTGTGTAGAGTTGGCTGCTATGACAGACCGACATATTTGGTACAACTTGTTGAAAAACACGAGTTGTATATATTTGCTTTCTGTCACTAGGATAGATTTGTTTTAATTAGGTTAGAACTATAAGGATCAGCGGACATACGTTATTTCCTCACTGAGTATTTATACTCACCCTTCCTTTTATCCATTTTTCAGATCAGATCGAGGTTCGTGAGTATCTGGTTTGAGTCACCGGTTTATTTGAAGTTACTCGTTTTCGGCTCTTCTTTGAATGACATTTTCAATTATTTATCTTTATTTTAAATATTTTTATTTAATAAATTTATGTAAGACTTGAGATTATTTTTGAATTGACTTAATAAAGTATTTTTTGGGTACTCGATAACATGTTATCTCAAAACTTTGCGGATGAGTGTTACAGAACTATATTTATATTATTTTACGACTAATTCAGTTTTATCTTTTTGGAAATAGAATCGAACCAAAATCAAACTAAATTTTAGTTGGTATTCATTAGTTATCATATTTCCATAACCAAAAAGGTCAAAAATCAAAAGAACCTAACCAAAAAAACAAATATCCAAAACTCGTCTGAGCTATTAAATAGAACATGCATGTAAATCACAAGACGAGCTCAATAACCATCTTATATTATTTATTCAAAAATAAACATTTTAAAATAGTCTAGTTACGTCATTCAGTTTCAAATTTATAATAAATAATGGATATAATAACATTCTTACAGCCCAAGCAAATTGTATATATCGTTTAAAATTGATGGTGAAAGATAACGACTTTTTTCAAAACATTCTATCTCCCTTCTCTCTCTCTCTTGCAGATACCTTTTTTCACCGTCGATCTCCTTTCCCGATGGGCCTTCAGTTTCAGCGCCGCCGGAAAAAGGACCACCGCACATTTATCTTCCTTCCTCTGATTCTCCCCTGCTGCCACACGTATTGACGCGCCATGTAGCTTGGTTAGATTCACTTTGTTTTCCTCTCCTCTGCCTCTCTCCGATGTGTTTCAATGGTGGCGCGAGGGATTACCATGGCGGGTCTCTTCTTTATTATTGCATCAAGGTAGTGTAGTGATGGGGAAAAAAAGAATCCCCTTTTTGGAACTCTTCTCCTTCGCCTGAGGACGATGACGTGAGAATTTGAGCCACGCCGTTTAGGATTGACCAGAGATCTCAAATCTGGTTACTGGTTTTGTAGATCTCATCTTTCGGTGAGCATTAGTTCCAATTTGCGGCCACGACTCCTTTGCGTTGGTTCTGTGACTTAGACAGCTTCTTCCGCCGCTGTTGTTTGTTGTCTACCTCACCATAGAGTCGTTAGTTTTCTTGGTAAAGTCTCTCGATCTTCTTCTCCTTTTAGCTTTAGTTGCTTCCTCTTGATCATAATTCTAGCTTGAGGACACCTATATCTAGGTTAGGAGGTATAGGGCTGAATGTTTAGGTTGATTTCAGGCTATCCCGGATTGGAGTTTCGTGGTGTTTTGCTTGTTCCGGGTGTGTTGGTTTGTATGAGCTCGGTATTCTTGTTGTTGTTTCTTTTAGCTAGGTAAGTCTCTGTTTTGGATCCATATCAAGATTAGTTAGCTAATGTTTAGTTAAGGTCTTAGTTTTGGTCTCTCCAGCTGATCGTTTCGGCTCTCCTCTTCGGTTTGATCTGGGACCATGCTCTCTCAGGTTTGGTTTTACCGTGTTGAGGTTGTTTTGCTTCTTGTCCATACTTTTTGACCTGATCGAGGTCGGGTTTTTTCCTTGAGTCTTATTAACAGCGTTAACTGGTCGACGGTGTTTTTGAAAGAGAGAGAGAGAGAGAGAGAGAGAGAGAGAGAGCTGCACGTCTTCCTGAAGAACCGTGGGTTATCTTCTTCCAGAAAAACGGTCGAAACCTACATGAACTTTTGACGTCGTGCCAATTCATACATGAAGTCGTGTGCTACACTTAAACTTAAGTTCATTAATAAAAATTATAAATTTCATACATGAATTATCATTTTTCGGCCAAAATCAATGTTGACGGTTATCTCCGTCAGTCAATCGTAAACGTGACACGTGTATGGCTGAAAACGTGACACGTGTAGAGTCAAATAAATTTTATTAAAATANTTATTTTAAATTAAAAATAAATCACAGTAAATTATAATAAATTAAAATAAATTATTTTAACTTAAAAATAAATTTATACTAAATTAAAATAAATTGAAGATAAAATGAAATAAGTTACATAAATTAGAATAAAATAAATTAAATACAAAAAATAAATAAAAATAAATAAAAAAGTATAATAAATTGAATAAATAAAAATAATGTGTGATAAACTAAACTTTTGACGTTTTAGTAGGTATGTTGTTGAAAATTTGAAAATTGAATCTCAAAAAGTGGAAGAAGTATAACAAATATTAGCCATTTAAAATTTTCTAGAGAGTGAAATAAGGCGATTTGGAAGCTACCAAACCTATTTGGAATGACCTGTTTCTAGGTTCTTCGAGCAAGATACTGCAGCAAGCACAACCGTATGTACTTGAATCATGTGAACCATGTCCAAATCCCCAATGAGGTACTCCTCAAAAACAAACACAGATGGACCGAGTTCATAATAGGTCAGCTTTAGAGTAATCTTCCACCTAAAGGTGCACTATTCGCAATTCTGAATAGGATATTAAGCCGCCATAAGCGCAAAATCACCATCTCTAAGCAATGACCAAAATCAGTCAGGATAAAAGAGTATTGCAGCAAAAAATTTGGCAAATCGATGGTCAATCCATGTTTGTGGCTGGTAGGGAGCCAGGACTCTCTCCAGTTGGCCAACCGGTTTTCATTCACCCTTCATTAGCAAAACTATTAGACTTGAAAGTAGCAAAAGTATTCACTATTCTGGATATAACCATCAAGGAAAGAAATGAAAATATTAATTTTTTATATATATTTTTATTTAAATTTATTTTATTTATTGATTTCAATTTGTTCTAATTTTATATAATTTATTTCAATTTAGAATAATTTAAAATAATTTATGATAATTTGTTTTATGTATTTATTTTATTTTATTCTAATTTATGTCATTTATTTTAATTTACCTTTAATATAAAATAATTAATTTTAATTAATTTCAATCTATTTTCAATTTAAAATAATTTATTTAAATTAATTTCAATTTATTTTCAATTTAAAATAATTTTATTTTAATTTGTTATAATTTATTACAATTTATTATAATTTATTTTAATTTATTTCAGTTTTATTTTAATAAAAATTATTTGACCCTGCACGTGTCACGTTTTCAGTCGTACACGTGTCACATTTTTAGTCATAAACGTGTCATGTTAATGGTTGACTGACGGAGATAACGGTCAACTTTGATTTTGGCCAAAAAATGATAGTTCGTGTATGAAATTTACAATTTTCATTGGTGAACTTAGGTTTAAGTCTAGCACATGAGTTCGTGTATGAATTGGCACGACGTCAAAAGTTCATGTAGGTTTCGGCCATTTTCCCATCTTCTTCCCAACATAAGATCATAGTTCTTCATCTTTAAGGTATTTCTTATTCACTACCTCTCGTCACCTGCTCTGGCTCAGATTTGCTTGGCGGTAACTTTGATCAGTGGATTCGAATTATCATTTTCTAAGTTTCTTTCTTTTCTATTATGGCTTTGTCTTATCTGAGTTATTTTATTATCGCTACTGTTATAATCCCGGACCGTTTGTCTTTTTTACTATTTCAGTGAAAAAAAAAGACAACAAATTGTAAATGTTGATTCTCCTCTTTGGCTTTTAACAAAACTAAAATAAAAAATATGTAAATATATGATCTTATTGACATCATATACTAGCACTTATGTAAACGTTTATAAATATATTATGGAGAATCAATAATTTAGTTTGTTTTTCAATTAATATCTAATAGTTATTAATATTAGTTTGATTAACAATTGGACGTGGAAACTTTTAAGAAATTCTGTAGTACCTGAAAGTCTCTTCCGGCCTTCACCCTAATATTCTTTTTAAACCTAATCAATTAAACTTTGTACTAATATCCAAATAAATCAACAACTACATCATATAAACCAATAAATCAGATTCGTATTTAGAGTCACAAATGTAGCAGCTTTGTTTTATTTGTTTTATATTTTCTTTTGTGAGAAATGTATATGAAAAGAATTTACCAGACAAAGCATGAGAGACCGATCATATAGATAAATGTAGATTTGTTTGTCAATTCCCCTAGCAACCCATTGGTAGATAATCACTCACGTGTTTGTTCATTTACTATAATGTCACAAGTCACAACATATTATTACGTAATATTAAATCCTCAAGAATTTAATATTTGTATTTTCAAGAGAATAAAAAACTGATTATGTTTTAATTGTGCATGCAAACACTTTTATGGAGGCAAGAGGTGTCAACCGTCGCTTATCATCTCTATACACAAAGTTTGAAACAGTCATATGGACTCTCATACCCATCCCTAAGTGACGGCAATACCCATCTCTAAGTGACGGCAACATAGACACTTGTTTATGAACCATAATTCAAAATAACCCTAAATATTGTTTCCTATTATAAAATATGAAAAAAAGAATAAAATAGCCCATATTTAAGAAAGAATGTCTACATTTTTTTAACCTAATTGATTACTAAATTTTAGATCCTTTAGGATTCATTTAAATCATATTTTACAAAAAAAAAAAGTTGGCTCCTTTAAAATTTTAACATAATATAGATAATTTTTTTCTTCGTATTTTATCTAGGGTACTTAAAATATATAAGACGGAATTGTATACTTTAGAATTTTTTCATGATAGATATTTTGAAGTTGTATGCACTATAGACTCTCAAGAAATTTTAAAGATGGTTACGACTTCAGGGGATTGGCTAGCTTTAACGCAATACTTGGAAAAGTTCGACAAACTTTAAAGATTTTTCTCTAATTTTTCTCTTTAACGGATCCCAGAACTCTCAACGAAAATACAGATTGATTAGTTTTCTCAATATAATCTCATATAAGTTATAAGTTGTGAGAAAAAACATGTGCATGCAAACTAAGTTTTTATTTCTTTTGAAAACTGTGCATATTATAAATATGAGATTCTTTCTAAACTAACCCATTGACGGGTAAAATAACCTTCTCATTTCTCTCTCTTAAACACTCTACTATTTACCTCTATAACCTCATATAATTTCTAAAATGCCATTAGTTTTATGTTTTTTTTTTAAGTTTCAGCACAATGCAAAACTACTATAATATCCTTGTAGTCTTAATATTTACGAAAATGCCATTCATCTCCAATTCAACCAACTACCATTACCAACCAAATCAAAGCTCTAAATGTCANCAATTCAACCAACTACCATTACCAACCAAATCAAAGCTCTAAATGTCATTCTTTCTTCATTATTATGCTTTTTCACAAGTTCCACCAACATTAGGTCCCATTCTCTCTTCATTTCTAGCCAAAAACTTTACAAATCTTTGGTTCAATTCTTAAAACTTACGATTTTTGGTTAATTTAGGG
>OVBA01007715.1:0-13939 GCA_900406435.1 Lepidium aucheri | reverse complement strand
CTCTCCTGGAGTATAGTCTCATTATCAATATATTTATCCGTTGACAAAAAATTTTTTTTTTTAAAATTAATATGTATATGTATTAAGGTGAGAACAAAATAGCCTCAGAACACTTCTGTAAAAACAAAATAGTCTATGTGGGATCCGAGGCCCACAAGGTGGGACCAGTACCAAAAAAAAATTTATAATATATGTTTTTTCATTAAAAAATATATATATTAGGGTAATAAAATTTGCTGTAATGTAAAAAAATGATTTAGTTTCTAAACTCAAAAATTTTATTGAACAATGAAGTACTAAAATCATTACAAACCTACAAGTTTCTCCTACAACTCGAGCTTACCATACTTTTACTCATAACTTCAAATTCTCTTTCATGTACATAACAACTGCCAACAGATCCTCTATCAGATTATATGTTCGGACTAAAATTGGTTCATTACCCTGAATTACTTGAAAGTCGACTTAAAAATATCTCTCTTATACGTAAGTAATAATTTTTTAAAAAAATATATTATTTCTGATTGTAAGTATTAATTATTAAAAAATAATAATATTTGTTATATATAAAAGAAACTATATATCTTATAAATTTTATATACAATCAAAATTTTAATAAATATATTTATTAGAATATGTATATATATATATATATTTGATTTTAAGTATTAATTATCAAAAATAAGTATATTTGCTATATATATAAGACAATAAAATAGAAAATCTATAATCTCAATATAAATATGCAAGAAATAAATCAATTTTTCACAAAAACATTACTTATATATAGAAGATATAAATAAATATATTTTTTAATTATAAGATACCAAAACGAATAACTAATGCTATGGGTATTTTTTTTGTCAACTCATATTATAATATTACAAAGATAAAAGGATTACAACATTAAACCATTGGAATACTCTCTAACATTACGAGCGAGAGTATCAGCCTTATGATTTACAGATCTCGGAATTAAATGCAACGAGAATAAACAGAAAAGAGATTGTAACCTAGCAAAATCCTCTTGGTAAGGACAAAACGCCAACCACTCTATAAATGCTATGGGTATTTATAAANATCGTATATTTCAACTTTCAAGTTTTCAAAAACTAAAAATTATATTAGTTATACTAAATATCAGTTTTGTTAATATACAAATACATATTAATAAGATGATTATACATATATTTATATTAGTATATACTTGTTGAATTAATTAAAATATTAATAAATAAAAATATGTGTCAAATTGATATAATATAACAAAACTATGCATGAATCTACAAACTTAAATGATTACGAGTTTAAAACTATATATATATATATTAGTATATACTTGATAAATTACTTATGATATTAATAAATAAAAATATGTATTCTATCGATAATGTATAACACAGCAAAATCAAACAGATCTTAAAACCTAAATAAATACGGATCTAAAAATTAATTTATAAACGAGCCTAAAACATAAATGAACATGAGTCAAAACGTAAATAACACGAGTCACAAAATTTATATATAAAATTGTAATGCATCAAAAGTTAAGTAAATAAAAATAAAATATATTTCGTGTACAACAGATATTGGTGATCACTATAAATTTATTTTTAATATATCATATATAAGTAATTAATAAATTTACAGAGACAAATCAAACCATAAATAAATAAATAAAACAAACAAATATTACGTAACCCGTGCATAGCACGGGACATCATCTAGTTTATATTATAAAACTATACAAATTTTAAAAAAATTCCAATGTTTGCATTGATTAATATTATGACATTCAATAAATATTTAACCGATCTTGCTAATGTATTAGAAGTATATTTAGTGTACTCATTTTTTTTCCTATTAATGCATGATGGAGTATATATACTGATTTGGATTCATTAATCATTCGGTTTGAGTTCTTTAATTCCAAATTAGGGTTTAGTATTCTTTTGTTCACACTTATAATCTCATATATAATATAATATTGTATTTGTAAATTATGTTGCTTGGGTTCTTTAATACCCAAATAGGATTTATTATTTGTTGCGTATGATATTGTGATTGTATACATTTATGGGTGTGTGAGCTTCTTTTTTCTACACTTAACCAATATGCTCTATTATATCTGTTATGTAGGGTTGTTTGGTTTCATTAATACCTAAGTAGGCTTTAATAATTGTTGCATATGATGTTGTGCTTGTATACAATTATGGATTTTATTTGGTTGTTTGGGTTCAGTAATACCCAATTAGGGTTTATTATTATGTCTTATATCGGGTTGTTTTGTTTCACTAATATCCAATTAGAGTTTAATAGTGTTTTGCATAGGATGTTGTCATTGTATACATTTCTATGTTTAATTGGGTTGTTTGGGTTCACTAATACTCAACTAGGGTTTATTAGTGTGTGTTATGTAGGGTTGTTTGGTATCACTAATACCAATTAGGGTTTATTAGTATGTGTTATGTAGGGTTGTTTGGTTTCGTTAATACCAATTAGGGTTTATTATTCATTCTGAGGGGCTTTCTATAATTCTATGTTTATTTGTTTAATTTAGTTTTCTGTGAGATGTTTAACTATTTCCGGAGGAAATCATATATGTTGTTTATATACGGGTTAGTTCTTATGTTGAGTTCGTCTTATTTATTTATTTTATTTGTATCTATATGTATACATATATAGGGTTTTTTAGTTTCAGTAATACCCAATTACAAGTTACTATTTGTTTCATTTGATATTGTGTATATATGTTTATGGGGTTTATTGGATTGTTTGGATTCACTAATACCTAATTAGGGTTTATTATTATAATTTATATGGGGTTGTTTGGTTTCACTAATACCCAATTTGAATTTATTAATGTGTTTTGTATGGGGTTATTTGGTTTCACTAATTCTTAATTAGGGTTTATATATTATTTGTTCCATCTCATGCTTATACATTGTGTTTTTATTGTTGTATTCAGCAATTTATTCGGCATTTATTCAATATGTTTTTATTTTCAAGTGAACTCAATTACAAGGGGTTGTGAGCGTTATTTTCAAGTGTTGGATTTCACCTTTAAATTTTTTTAGTATTAGTTATATTATTTACAGTTATATTTATTTTATATTATTTAAATAGAGTGGACTATAAGTGGCTCAATTAGTAGTGGTCACTTTACAAATTCTCAGGCACTAGTGTTCGATTTTTTCTTGATACAAGGGAAAGAAAAAAAAAAGAATTTTATGATATAAGCTTTGGCTATAAATCGGGTTTTGTCGATTCAATTATAATAAGATTGATAAAAAATACATGATTTTAAAAACAGTTAAAATTGGTTTGAGAAAAAGAGAAAAAGAAACCATGTATTATACTGTGAATGTTGCACCAAAACCGAGATACACGTCATGAACAATAAATGGATCAGTTTAGTCGAACGTTGACGTTAAGGGCAAAGTAGTCCAAATTCTATGTTCAATAACTAAACAATATGCCTAGTACCATTTTTGACAAGATTCACTACTACAGTGCCTATTTTCATAAATTTCTCTAAAAAATTAAGATATAGGGTATTAATGTCGTATAAATTTATAAGCTTGTTTATAAAACATTATATAATCAATTATTTAAAACAATGTTTATATTTTAAAATTATAAAATTTTCAAAACCAACTTTATATGTTGTGACTTGTGACTTGTGAGTAAATAAGTCATTCGATTATGTGAACCCAATCAAAAAATATTTTTTTCAAAATCAAATAAAAATACTTAAACAATTAAAGAAAAGTATTAAATTCTCTGGTTTTATATGAAAATTATCTTTGATTTGTGAAAGAACTAAATTTAAATTCTCTTGGGTCCCACTATTTTTTCGGGTAGAGTTTAGTTTTAATAAACATGTTGATTAGCTTATTTATTAATGTTTATTAGATAACTTATAAAACTGTATAAAACCTAATAAAAATATTTAAACAAAGAAAGCTCTCAACATTCAATAGTTTATACGAAAATTATATTTAGTTTATGAAAAATTAATCCTCTGCTAAGAGGGGGTAGGATCTAATTTAAATAAATAAATTGATTAATTTATATATTAAGATTTATACTATACCTTATAAATCTATATAAAACCAAACAAAACATTTTAAACAAAAAAAATTCTCAACCTTCAATGCTATACAAAAAATTATCTTTAGTTTATGAAAAATAATTTAATTACCTTAGGTTCCCTCTGTTAAGAGGGTTAGGTTTTAGTTTTAATAAACGAGTCGACTAGTTTATTTATTAATGTTTATAAGATATCTTATAAAATTGTCTAAAATCAAAAGAAAATACTTTAAAAAAAAATTCTCAACATTCAGTAGTTTATATGATAACTATCTTTAGTTTATGAAAAATTATGTTTAAATTCCTTTGGTTCCCTCTGCTAAGAGTAGGGTTTAGTTTAAATAAATAAGTGATTAGTTTGTTTGGTAAGGTTTATAAAATATCTTCTAAAACTGTACAAGACCAAAACAAAATATTTAATATTCAGGGGTTTCATATGAAAGTATTTTTATAAGGTTGGTTATAAAACCTTATAAACTCAATATATTGATAGAAATATGTATAGCTTAAATTTATAAGGTTTTTATAAGATTTTATAAATCAACTTTTATACTATAGTTTTGTGTTTTGCTTACTTTTATAATTTTTTGTTTAAGTATTTTTAGATTTTGTATAGTTTTATAAGTTTTTTTATACAAACCTTATAAAATGAAAATATTGAAGAAAATGTGTATGGCTTAAAATTACAAGGTTGTCATAGGAATTTATAAACTAACTTTTGAATCATAGTTTTGCGTTTTGCATTGTTTTATAAAGATTTATAAGATTAAAACCAAAAGACAAACAACAAATCAAATCAGATACTCAACATTTAGTGATTTAATACGAAAACTATCTTTGGATTACGAAAAATTAAGTTTAACTTTCCTTTGGCTTGCCTCATTTAAGAGGACAGTAGGGTTTAGTTTTATGAAAATGGTCTCACTTGTTTGTTTAAAAAGATTTATAAGATACCTTATAAAATTGTATAAAACCAAAAGAAAAGCAGCAAATCAAATCAAATACTCAACATTCAGGGGTTTATTATGAAAACTATCTTTCATTTACGAAAAATTAAGTTTAACTTTCCTTTGGGTTCCCTAAAGTAAGAGGAGAGTAGGGTTTACTTTAATGAAATTGGATTCACTAGTTTGTTTGTAAAGATTTATAAGATACCTTATAAAATTGTACGAAACCAAAAGAAAAACAACAAATCAAATCAAGTACTCAACATTCAGGGGTTTAATGCGAAAACTATCTTTGATTTATGAAAATTTAAGTTTAAATTTCCCTTGGGTTCCCTTAAGTTTTATAAGATAATTTATAAATTGGTTTTTTGTAAAATTTTATAAGATAACTTAAATTTATTTTTAGAATGTTTTGTAAGATAACTTATAAATTTTTTTGGGAAGGTTTTATAAGATAACTTATAATTTTTTTTATAAGGTTCTATAAGTGATCCTGTAAAATCTTATAAATGTTAAACAAGTTTGGCGGAGAAAAATAAATTGGTAGAAAAATTTGGTGAATCTGGCGAGAAAAAATTTTTTTGGCAGGAAAAAAGTTCGTAAAAAATATAAAAAAAATAATCCGAGGATATTTTAATAAGTTTTCAATAATGAAGGATATTTTCTAAAAATATCAAAAATAGGGGTAGTGTTGAAAATATGCTCCTTTGGGGGTGCATTTTTACAATTGTCCCTTTATTTTATCATAATGTTTTCCTAGTAAGAAATTTGTTACAATAATTTATAGGTCAAAACGTATTAATATAATATAAGTTTTAAGTTAATGCTATGATTTTATTATATACTCCCTCTGTTTCACTTTATAAGGGGTTTTAGATTTTTTCACAAAGATTAAGAAACACATTAATTATCTTTTAAAAATGATTTAATGTCTAAACTAAATATAATCTAACCAATCATAAACAATTCTGCAGAATATTAAAGTTCAAAAAAATATCAAATTCATTAAATTTTGCCTAGAATTGTACAAAACCCTTATAAATTAAAATAAATAAAAAAACCTAAAACCCCTTATAATCTGAAACGGAGGGAGTAAGAAATAATGTATTCATATTCTAGATTTATCTTATATATTATTAATATAACACAATGTTTAAGTTAATGCTACGCTTTTATTATATAAAGATTTGAAGATGATCTTAATTTTACTTTATGATAATGTTTATTCTAGTAACAAATTTGTCACAATACTTCATAAACAAATTGTGATTTGGCATATTTGAATTTTGTGGGCAATAACTTATCTTGGGTGGGTCGACGTGGGCTTCATATTATTGAATGTATGTTGGACCATGCTTTAGCCAACTCTGAAGGGAAGGCCAAATATCCATCTTCAATTGTTGAGTATTTGCCACTATTAGATTCTGATCATTGAAAATGTTTGTTGAAGATAACAAAGACTACAGATCACTAATTAAACTGTATTAATATGATATTCGATGCTATACCCATCATGAGCTAGATGCGATGGTTCATGATGTCTGGTCAGCGCTGCATGATTTACAGTTCCATAATACTGGTCCGGTTAATGTCATGGATCGATCGTATACAATCATGTTTTAAGGCAATCTCCATTTGAAAAAGGACACACAATCTTAACTCCGGGCAGTATATACAAAACCTAAGGCTGAATTAGATAAAGTTCAGACGAACCCAATGACTACACCAACACGCATTCATGAGCTATGATTTGTTTTAAACGATGCATATCAACAAGATGAGCTATATTGGAAAAAGAAAAGTCGCAATCAATAGCTGCAAGAGGGTGATTCCAATACATAAGTTTTAATCGTATTGCAGGAAATTGGCTAACTCAAATCGCTACACCGATGGGAACATTTTTTATGGTAACGATGCGATATCTAAGAAGGCACTTACTCATTTGACACCTATAATAATAGAGGACATGAGTTCCACTCTATTAAGGGAGGTTACACGTGAGGAAGTTCATGACGCTATATTCTCAATTGGTGCAACAAGAGCCCCTGGACCTAATGGTTTCACTGTCATATTTAACACAATAATTAGGACACAATTGACAATGATATTTTGGAAGAGGCTCGCGATTTCTTTACAAGCCTCAGGTCTCGGGTGGATTGTACGACTCCTACCGGCGAAACACTACATTGTGGAATGGGTTGTTTCCAAGGTCGCTATACAACTGAAGAAACCAAATTCTCTAGATTTTTATGGGCATTACAGTCTATGTGGAGACTAGGCTATAGACGAGTCATTTTCGAAAGTGACAATCATCATTTTCTTTGAGCAATACATAAGAATGGCAATTGTAGACTACAACATTATGTGGCCACCGTAAGACAATGGTGTACTCTGTTTGACGCAATCCAATTCAAGCATGTTTCCCCACTACAAAATCAAAGTGCTGATATGCTAGCAGCAAAGATACTCACACTGTCTGATTATCATTGGTTAATTTATAATTCTTGTCCTAATTTTCTTGCAGCATTTGTAAACCGTGATAATATTTCAAGATTTAATATATAATGAAGTTTTGAAAACTAAATCAGACTAATATAACACGGTGTTTAAGTTAATATTATGTTTTTATTATATAAGAGATTAGTAACGTACGTTAGAATCATAAAGAATCATATCAATAGTTTGACCAAATTATTTAACGTATACCTTCCAAAGTTTCAGAATCTTAACTTTAATTCTTCCGTTCTCTTTGCAGAGTTTCAACAAAAAAATTTCAGATAAAGACATGATTAAGGCAATAAAAAGTCAAGAGAAAAAGGAGACTTAAAATCATTGAAAAAGAGTTAGAATCGTTGTTATTGTGATAATAGTTATGGGATGCGTCTTCGACAGATCTCGTTTAATATTTTTCTTATTAGAATAATTTTTATAAAAGAAAAATATTGATTAGGAATATCTATTTATGACATACCCTAAAAATATTAGTTAAAAAAAGTTGTCATCTATTGTATTCACGTGAAGTCCACATTTTAAGATTTACAAAACAATAAGATTACAAATAAAATAATTTTCATAGGCAAATAATACAAACTAATAAGATTATTGGTCATTTTAATATTAATAAAATAGAAATAATTACTTACAAATAATATTACAAATGGACCAATAATCTATAAATAATAGTAGATTTTTATTATATTGAATTGTTCTATTTTTTCAAATTCAAGTTAAAACAAATTTTTATATATTAAAACTAAAAAAAACTAATAATATTATATTGATAAAAATATTAATAATAATCAGTTAAATTATCTTATCACATGTGATAAGATAAAAGTTTTGTTTTTTATTATTATAAAAGATATGAATATGTTAGTGATATGATTTTATTATATATAAAGATATTTATGTTTATTTTTGTATAAGGTACAAAAGAATGCAGGCCCAATCCAAACTAAATATAAATGCTTCGTGTTTGTTAGTTGGCCCGCTTTATAGGAATTCATTCGGCGGTTTTGTATTTCTCGTGTCAGTTCGAAATCTCGTGGATTAACTGCTTTTCATCACATAACCCGTTCGATCTTCATAAAACGTAACGAAATAAATAAAAGGAAAAAGTAATCAATTACTTTGTGACAAAAAAAAAAAAGAAAGTAATCAATTACTCGGTTTACGCGGAGAAAAAATAAAAAATAAGAGGTAAAAGGCCAAAACGAATCGTTAATTGCTTCTCTTGAAATCAACGGTGGTCGTTTACGCCGGAGAAGATGAAGCAGAGAACGTGGCCAGGTAGATTTGAAGGACCTCGATTCACCTCTTTATCGTTTTCGAAACCCAACAAGGAAAAACGCAGTAGATTTTCCGTCAACAGAGCATCGGCGAAGTCAAGCTCAAGGTTTTCTTCTTCTTCACCTCCTCCGTCGAATGATAACAAGGGAGATTTCTCGATACTTCCATTCGATATACTGTTAAAAATTGCTGCTCCGTTCAGTCTTCCGAATCTCCAAGCGGCGTCTGCGGTGTGCAAATCGTGGAGAGATGCACTTCAGCCGTTGAGGGAATCGATGGTGCTGCTTCGGTGGGGGAAACGGTTTAAGCACGGCCGAGGAGGCGTGAGAGCGAATCTCGACAAGGCTCTGGATTCGTTCCTGAAAGGAGTCGCGCGTGGATCCACGCTCGCTATGGTTGATGCGGGGCTTGTGTACTGGGAAACGGGAGAGCAAGAGAAAGCGGTAAGTCTGTATGGAAGAGCTGCGGAGCTTGGTGATGCTGTTGGTCAATGTAACTTAGGAATTTCTTATCTTCAAGGTAAACCTTAAGTTCTGATGGCTTCGACGGATATGAGATCATAACCTGCACTGCGTTTGGAGTTAGTTGTTCAGAATTGATACTAAAGTTTATGTGTTGTGACAGCTGGATATGGATTGAACTTGATGGACTAGAGCTAATTGTTTGACCAAACTGGTAAATGTTCTTGTGGAGTATTTTCTGAGCAATTGTTTTCTGTTATCTGCAGTTCAACCTTCAAAACCGAAGGAAGCGATGAAATGGTTGAAACAATCTGCAGAAAACGGATACATTCGAGCCCAGTATCAGTTAGCTCTTTGTTTTCACCAAGGCCGGGTCGTGCAAACTAATTTGCTAGAAGCAGTATGTGCCTTCTTCTGATTCTTTCTTCATGAGCTTAGTCAAGATTCTATGAAATTTGTTTCTGACTTGAAAGTGGCATCTTTGTATATTGAGGGCGGCTTACATCCACTAGAACCTGGTGATGTTCTATGTTTGGACATGTGCGTAGCTCATGTGTGGAAATGTTCAGTTTCTGTCTTTTTCTAAAATGATTAGGTTTTTTTTCGATACAGACTAGATGGTACCTAAAAGCAGCAGAAGGTGGGTATGTACGAGCAATGTATAATATTTCACTTTGTTACTCGGTTGGAGAAGGATTACCCCAAAACCGAAAGCTAGCAAGAAAATGGATGAAAAGAGCAGCAGATCATGGCCACAGTAAAGCTCAGTTTGAACACGGCCTTGCTCTATTTTCTGTAAGCAATTTCTCATCTCACCTCAATGCAATAAAGCATGTGAGAGTCCACTTCAAGTATTATCTGTATCCAGAAACGAACATAGTATGCAATGAGTTGATTCTATTCTAGGATATGAGAGGAGGAACTAATATATGTGCATAATGGGGTTATATAATGCAGGAAGGGGCTTTGCTGAAATCTTTACGTTACTTAGAATTCGCTGAACTTGGTGGTGAAACAGCTGCTACTCACGTCAAGGCAGTTATACACCAACAGCTTTCTGGCACAGGTCCACCGTTGGTGTTTCCCAATAACTGACGTCCTTTATCATTCATTACATTAAGGTTTCTCTGAGTGACAATTGCCTATTTATATGTCCGTAACTCAAATTCAGCTTTGGCCATGATTGAAAATCAAAATCCTGTCTCACGTTTCGACTTCTGGAATACAATCGTGTATTTCAAAAGGTGTTGACTTCAATCCAAAAACTATTACGAAGATGCGGATTTTAATACATATGGATTCGTGGGTATTTAAGTGATTTTAATGGATTTTGGTAGGAATTTTATTGTATTTGAATCATTAAAAATAACCACTATAACATAGGTTTTGAAAAATAAAATCTTTATCAATACTTTCATCTTTTTCGTTTTCTCAGTATATTCAGGAAGTTATAAACTTTCCCTAGCCAAAATTTTTTTCACTCTATTTTCTTTTTGCAATAAAAATAAAATAAATCATCAATAAGAGGCAAAAATACCCGATTTGTATAAAATTTTGTCTGAATTACTAAACTACTCTTTTGTGACTCTTAATTGACTACAATAATCTAAAAATGTTTTTATTACAATTTTAGTTTTTCGCGTTTTATTACAATTTTAGTTTTTCGCGTTTTTATTACCATTTTACCTCTATTTCTTTTGAAAAGAAATTTTTTTTTACGGAATTGTCATTAATGGGTAATTCTACGTCAGCAGAGAGAAAACCTACGAAAATCTTATGTAATGTTGTAGGTTTTGTTGTCAAGTGTTGTAGGTTCTCATTTTCTTTTGTTGTAAGTTTAAGTGTCTTATGTTATGTAGGTTTACAAGTTACATTTTCTGGATTAAGTTCTCCTGGATCTAGTTTTTTCGTTGTAGGTTTTATCATCAAATTGTCCTGGTATTGTAGGTTTTTCATTAAATTCTCCTCATAAGGTAAGTTTGTTTTCGGTTTGCTTGTCGGTTTCTTTTGTAGGTTTTTGTTTTTTATTTTTTGTAGGCTTAAGAATTATTTCTTGTATGTTTTTTATGGTCTCTTTTGTACGTTTATTTATCAGTCATTGTAGGATTGATTTTTCTTATTTCTCGACTTAGTTCTCCTGTTATCTAGGTTTTGTTCTTGTTTAATGATTCATCATTGTAGGTTTTTCTGTGGTTCTTGTTATAGATTTATTTATCAAGCAATATAGGTTTTGTAGAGGTTTTGTAGGATTGATTTCTCTTATTTCTTGACTTAGTTATCCTCTTATGTAGGTTTTGTTTTTGTTTGTTGTAGGTTTAATAATTCTTCATTGTAGGTTTTGTTGTGGTCCTTGTTGTAGGTTTATTTATCAATCAATGTATGTTTTGTAGGATTGATTTTCTTATTTCTCTACTTAGTTCTCATGTTATATAGGTTTTGTTTTTGTTAGATGTAGGTTTTATGATTCATTGTTGTAGGTTTTTTTGTGCTTTTTGTTGTAGGTTTAATTTTCATTTCTAACATCTTCGTCGTAGGTTTATGTATCACTTCTACGATTTTTCTTGTAGGTTTATATGTAGGTTTACTTTTACGTCTTGTAGGTTTTCCTATTTCGTCATTTCCTGTTATCATAGAATTTAGTTCTTCTGCATTGTAGGTTTTATATTAATATATTCTACGTTTTCCATGTCTCTTTTGTTGGTTTTTTGGATATAAAACCTAAAAGGTTTAAAGACTGTTTACCTTAACATTTAAAACACACATATATTCTTTTACTACATAAAGAATGTTGTCAACAACCATTGACAACATTTTTCATTTTTATTCAAGGTATTACTTATTTTTGTACGTTTAGTTCTCATGTTTAGAAGGTTCAATTTGCATGTTTTGTAGATTTGTGTTTCGAATTCTTAGTTTAATTATTGAGTTTAGACACCTCAAACTATAAATTCCACAAAATATTGAAAAGTCACACGTTTTTCACTACATTTATTTAAAAAAAATAATTCAGCCAAACCTACAATACTTTAAACAAAACATACAATGAACCAATAAACTTATAGAACTAAAATACTTTTAAACAAAACACTTTTTTCAAAAAGTTTGAAAAAATCTCTTTTTTCTGAAAAAAAAATTCCCCAAAAAAATTTTTAATGGCATTTTTGTAACGAAAAAAAACTAATAATCAAAATGGCATTGTCTTAATAAATAGATAATAAAGAAAAAATTTAGACTTTTCCAAACCTTTTGCCTTTTGGAGGATAAAAAGAAATTATTCTAGTAAAGACTTGGATCAAAAAGATAGTCAATCTACGGATATGTTTACCGTTTTGAATCTCCGATTGTAAACATCCTGCCGTTTTTGCCAACGGGTAATGATTCTCTTCTTAACTCCTAAGTATTGGAAGGTAATTACATTTTAATACTATTAGCAGACTAATACTCCAACATTAGTCTTTCCATATTAAACAACTATCTACTGAATCACTAAGCGACACGTAGTATGCGATAATAAAGGTGATTTGGCTTACGGTGACGGTTATCACCGGCTTTACCGATGACGATCAAACACGATCTCATACGGCGGTTATACACACATTGTTTTCTGTTCAACGTGATTCAATTTCCTCCAAATTGGAGAGACCCACAACTCACAATCCAAAGAAGAAGCACTTTCTAATTTCTCTGCAACTCTCTGTTTTCAACTTCATCTTCATCCGTTACACCAATTTTCTCTTTGTCATGTCTTCTGTCCGCCAATCATTTCAAGATCTGGACTTGGGTTCCGATGATGTCCCCTTTGTCCTCCCCACGGTTGTCGTTGCTCAAGCCGAAGCCAACAATCGCTTTATCATCATCGGCAGGCCCACAATCCCTCGCCGTCAAAACCTGCGTTCAATCATTTCCGTAATGCCGCGAGCCTGGCGTATAAATGGATTAATTCACGGTCGGACAATCCCTGGAGGCTGTTTTCAATTTCTTTTTCCAACCGAAGAAATGATGGAGGCTATCCTTCATGGTGGTCCTTGGGCTTTTGCGGAGAGGATGTTGGTTCTCCAAAGATGGACTCCGACGATGTCTCCACACATGTTGAACTTGATACCATTTTGGGTTCAAATTCGAGGTATCCCACTTCAATTTCTGTCCGAGAATGTGATCAATCACATAGGCCGCGCTTTGGGTAATTTACTTGATACCGATTACTCTCCGGAAGCCGCAACTAGAGTTAAGTTTGTGAGAGTGTGCTTGAACATTGATATCAACGTTCCATTACGTTTCCAAAGGTATTTTCAGTTCATTCCTGGCACCAATACTCTGCCTAAATTCAAGTACGAGAGGTTGAGGGGTTTTTGCGAAGCATGTGGTCTCTTAACTCATGACAATGGAGCTTGTGTGATCGAAAATGGTGGAACTGATCATTCCTCAGATAATGACAACGATGACAGTGGAGACGGGTCACCACAATATCAAACACCTTCCGGAGTTCAAATTGAAGAAATTGAATCCGACCCTGAGGAGGATACCGAGTTTGAAGATGTTAACATGACTGAAGGTCCACACCACAATTCAAATGGCGTTCATGATTCGGTTGAGGAGGAGGCTTTGTTTCAAGTGGACCGTGAGCTTTCGACTAATAACGGCGATAATGTG
>OVBA01007714.1:0-13369 GCA_900406435.1 Lepidium aucheri | reverse complement strand
ATTCTCTTTTGGATTAGAATTATGTATATAAAATTTCTTTTAGTTTAATATTATGTATACAAATAAATAAACATTTGGGAGGTATTTAGATAATTATTTTCTGTTCGGATTATGATTAAAGATATATATAAATATGTTATCATATTCGAATTTTTTTATAAATATTAAATTATTCAAAATATCATTTATATATATAATTTTTGTTTTATATAAATAATTTCTAATATAATAATTTCTTATATAATAAGATTACCAATGAAAATTACTTTCTGTTAGAATTAATTTTTTTTAGAAATTATTAGATTAGGATTTTTTGTAGATAAATATGATTCAAAATATTATATATATATATATCGTTTTTATAAATAAGTTTTTAATATAATTATTCAAAACTAATTTTTGTTATAATTAATATTTTAATAATTAATATTCTCGATTTCTTTTTAGATTAAGATTTTTTTAGGTTAGGAATTTTTTTTAGATTATGATAATCTAAACATTGAAAAAATCTATTTAAAAATTTTTTTATCTTGTTTTTATAAATTAAATAAATTCAAAAAAATTCGAATCATTAGATGTTACACGTAGAAGAATCCTGTTAATTACTAACTTTGAAAAACCCTTCTTTATATAATAAGATATGCAGTATGATTCAATTTCACCTGTTTTTAGTAATTTACCATCTTTCACTAAAATCACTATAGAAAATTTATTTCTTTTAAAAAACGAAGAGATCTAGAAAACTTTTCGGTGAACGCAGAAGACGTAATTAACGATCATATAATTTAAATGTATGTAATTATGTACTAAGAAATCAGAGTTACGTATTAAACAAAAAACAGTGACGTTGACAAAAAGCTAGAACCAAAAAACGAGTAGTAGACAACCAAGAAGCCCGTAGATCAACGTGCTCTCAAGTATTAAACCTGAGATTTATTATTTTATTTATATATTTCAGTATATATCTCATTAATTTATATTATTATTATTATTATTATTGTCTGTTTGTCTCATCAATACGCAATAGTTTTGTTTTTTTTATACTTTCTGGACATGAATGGATATTCATTTATTTATCTTAAATCTGTCTGCAGGTACTTATTGATTCCCAATTTTTAAAAATTTGAAATCTTTTAAAACCAAAAAGAAAAGAAAAGTAATATTTTTGAATTGTTGACAAACAAAAAATAAAAGAAAAAACAGGTTAAGTATACTACAAATTGCGACCTAAAGTCATGCATACATTGTGGAGTTTAAAAAAACTTGTGAATAAATTATCCCAATTTAATCGATCCTTTTATTTATAATTGTTTACATAACTTGAAAATCTAATAATTTTATAAATAAATAAAATTTTGAAAGATAAAAACGATATGCTTTTGTTAAGTGGTTAAGAGCAATATTATTGGGGTATCTTAAAATGAGATTTTTAGAGTTAAAAGTTGTATATTTGTGGGTAATTTTTATGTAGGATTAATGAGAAGTTTTTACAGTGGGGTTTTAAGAACAAAAAAAATGAGAGAGAGTAAAAAAGAGGAGAAAAAGTCAAAAAATAAAATAGAGTAAAAAAGAGGAGAAAGAGTAAAAAAGGAGAGAGGGTAAAAAGAGGAGAGAGAGTAAAAAAGGAAAGAAGGTAAAAAGAGGAGAGAGTGTAAAAAAGAGGAGAGATAGTGAAAAGAGGAGCTAGTAAAAAAGAGGAGAAAGACTAAAAAGATGAAAAAGACTAAAAAGAGGAGAAAAAGGAAAAAGATAAGACAGAGTAAAAAAGAGTCAAAAGAGTCGACAAATGAGAGAGAGTAAAAAAGAGGACAGAGAGTTAAAAAAAAGGGAGAGAGTAAAAAATATGAGAGGGAGTGAAAAGATGAGACAGAGTAAAAAAGAGGAGAGAGACTAAAAATATGAAAGAGACTAAAAAGAGGAGACAGAGTAAAAAAGAGGAGAAAGAGTCAAAAGATGAGAGAGAGTAAAAAAAGGAGAGATAGTGATAAAGAAGAGAGAGAGTAAAAAGGAGAGAAAGTAAAAAGAGGAGAGAGAGTGAAAAAGAGGAGAGAGAGTAAAAAAGAGGAGAGAGAGTAAAAAGAAGAGAAAGTATGAAAAGATGAGAGATAGTAAAAGAGAGGACAGAAAGTAAAAAAGATGAGAGAGAGTAAGCTTTTTAATAATAAAATAAACTAAGAGACTCATTAAGAGAGTCTCTTATTTCATAAGGGTTCTTTTTTTGTCAACAACGGGATCGACAAGGCCCGAACTATAGCATAGTCCACACTCTAAAATCCTTTTTTATTCTACTAGTGTAGTGGGAAAAAATCGAATCCCGGTGCCCTGAGCCATTAGCTGGATTATCCTAACTACGAGACTGAGAGTAACTCGGTTTCATAGAAATTCTTAAGCTTTTTAATAATAAAATAAGTTAAGAACCCTTTAAAAAACTATTGATAATGTTGGTATAAGTAGTGAGTACAATTTTAACTATTTTTTTTTCATTTGAATTTATCTTCAAAAAATTATGTTTGTCCTATATAATACTATTAAAAATTTAGAACTTGACAATAATCAAACTTTTCCATCCAACTATAAGAAATACAAATTATGGGTGACACCATTTGAAACAACATTTTAGAGAAGAAAAAAATGAGTGTTTAAAATGAAGTTAGTTTAAAAACAATCGTTTGAAATTAGTGGGCTGCAAAATAGGTTTCCAAACAATCTTTATTTGAAAATTAATGTTGATTGATAAGACTACAATAGTAAATATTGTAATAAAATAAAAATTAATATATAATATTTAAATTTAATAATTATTCTAAAAGTTATACAATAACATTTGATTTAACATTTTTGATATAAAAATAACTACATAGATTACAATTACTATTTTTACAATAGTATTTGTCTGTGAACAAATAACTAATTTTTAAAATATAAACAAATATTTCTTCTAATAAAATGCGGATTGTATATTATTTTTTAAACTATAATTATATGTAAAATGCAAATAGAAACCATTTTGTTTTACAAACGAGGTAAATAACTATAATTAAATAATTTCATTTGAAAATAACTTTTTCAAACTACCTAAATAAATTTAAAAACTATTTAAAATTTTTTTACGATATTCGTTCCCGTTCAGTACATACCTCACTCTTGGTGCTCGATCTTGTAAAATTTTATCAAAAACTGGAGAGCGATCAAGAATATTGATGTCATTTAAAGTCCCAGGTAGACGGAAAATGCGTGCCATATCCAAAAATCTTGGGAAGCAACTGCCTTTAGAACGATCGTTGGTTTACTGGAACCACGAGAGTATTGTCCTTTCCAAGCGGTAGGGCAATTCTTCCACTCCCAATGCATACAATCGATACTATTCATCATGCCTGGAAATCCTATAAGCTCTCCAATAATGAGTAGGCATTGAAGATCTTCAGCGGTTGGTTTTCTTAAATACTCATCGCCAAAGCAAGAAATGCTTCCGTTAACAAAATGTTCCAAGCACTTGAGAGATGTCGTTTCACCAATCTGGAGATATTCGTCAACAGCATCAGGCACACAACCATATGCAAGGATACGAATTGCTGCTGTACACTTTTGGAGTGCAGAGAAATCGTACCTTCCGGTTGCATCTCTTCTTTGTTGAAAAAATGGAATTTCATTTGATAGCTGATCGACGATACGAATGAATAATGACTTATTCATTCTAAAGCGACGCCGAAACAGAGGATGCGGGAAAGTGGAATTTTCAGAAAAATAGTCGGTCCATAGCTTGATGTGTCCGTCTTCACGATGTCTTTCGATATGAATTCTTTTTTTTTCTTTGTCTTGGAGCTGGTTCAGAATCATTGTAAGAGTACATAGTTGTTTCCAATTCTTCAGTGAAGAAATTATTGAATTCTTCGTTCAACACTTCTGCTAACTCATCACGGGAAGACGAAGCCATATTAGAAGAAGAGAATGAATTGATTTTTGTAAGAAAAGAGATTGATGATTTTAGACAGAATGACTTGTTTTTTTAATCAAAGAAAAGAAATTTTTTTGTAAGAAGAGAGATTGATGATTTTTTTTTTACATAATGTACAATGAAGAATGTGATCATAGTTTTATAGCAAGAAGAGATAATTGATTTGCTGTGTCCATGAACAAAATGAAACACTTTATTAGAAGATGACAAATTACATACAACTTGTTTCATGTACAACACAGCTTGTTTGAATAATAGAAGAGTACAAATGAGCAGCTTGTTTGAATAATAGAAGAGTACAAATAATAGAAGAGTACAAACACAGCTTGTAGTCCATGAGCCAAAATTGTGTTTGTGAGTCTCTGTAGAAACAAAAAAAAAACATTAACAGAGATAACAAAGGCCGGTTAAGACCATTTTCAAGATCAACAAACCTGAAGCATATTACAACTGATCATAGACATTAACATTAACACAGATAACACAGATTCATAGACATATTAAAAACATTAACAGAGATAACACAGATTCATAGACATATTAAAACACAGATTTATAAGCATATTATAACTGATGCAAACACATACTAAAACACAGAATCATACAAAGAGTCATACATATTTTCAAACATAAGATATTCAAAGCAAGATATCTTTGATTAGTTTCAATTTAAGTTGTTCTTCAATATCAGATAATGGGCCTGGTTTAGCTAGAAGACACTCTAGAAGTTTCTTAGTTGTTAGTTTGTCATTCAAGGCATGTTCTTGCTGCTTCAAGGCAAAATTCTTTTGCCTAACATCCCATATTCTCTGAACCCTTTCCAAGGCTTCATCTCCATCTTCAGTCCTTGAATTTGTTGTTGTCCTTTTTCCTTTACTTTTAGCCGCCTTGACACCTTTTGGCCGAGCTTCAGAGGTCTCAGAGTCTCCCACATCATCAATACCCTGAGACTCTCCTTCGCCTTTTCTTCTCTTATTCTTCTCTGTTTCTTTGGTCGGATGTAGAGCACACCACTTCTGGTCATGTCTTAATGCTCTCCATGCGTGCTCCATGTTGAACTTCTTCTCGTAATCATTCTCATAAATCTGGTATGCTAACTTCACAAGATCATCTTCACTCATACCACTTGCCATCTGAGTTGTTGCAGCTTGATGAGAACCGGCAAACTTACATGTAGTCTCGTTGATCTTCGACCATCTCTGTTTACATTGTCCAGACTCTCTCTTTTTCAGGACTTGCAGCAAAATAGGATGCAATCCGCTTCCAGAACGCTTCTCCTCTTTGCTCATTCCCTACAATGATATCTTTGCTTGTGTTTAACCAAGCAGATATCAGTATTAGATCCTCTGTCACTGACCAAGGCCCTCTCTAACTAGCTGTGGGGACTTCAGGTTCACCAAGGATAGAACTTGGTGATGGAGATTCAACTGGTTGAAGGAAAGAAAAATTCTGCTGGCTAGTTAAAAGGTCCACGAAGACAGCAGAATTGTTTTCAAAAGGATTCATATTTTAAGTGTTTTGGTTTTTTAGGTTTACTAAGAGTAGGAGTGACTGTTATTAGGTTTCAGGTTTAGTTTTATAAACCCAGAACATAGCTTTGGAGTTAATTCATCTACCACAAGTGGTTACCAATAAATGAGACTCTAATAAAGCATTGAACACACACAAGTACAATCACCATAAGTACATGAACTGTTCATTGTTAATCATCTTAATTCACACTCATAACGTTGACAATTAATAAGTGGTTGGGAGTTTTGATTTTTAAGTTAATACTGAAGGTTGTTCAGTTTGTACATAATTGGTTGATTTAACACTTAAATTTTACTTCATTATACTTGAATCAACACTTAATGAGACACAAATGAGAACAAGAATTTATTTACTTAAATTGATTGATACTTAATTTGATTGTTACTTTACTTCATTTTACTTGAATTCATTTTACACTGAATCAACAACCTGTTACTTAAATTGCAGACAAGACACAAATGAGAACAAGAATTTATTTACTTTGAAAAGAAAAAAAAACAGAGAACAATCAAATGTTAACAAAATATGTTCAATACTAATCGATCCACTTAATTCAAATTGATTGTAACAGGAAAATGACTTCTATCACTATAATTCAATACCAATCGATCCACTTAATTATCATCTATAATTATATATGCACTCAACTCATTAACAATCAAATCATCAACATAGATTATAAGATAACTCAATTCATTCATTCTCAGATATCTAAGATATCTGAGATAATCAACAGAATACTATCAACTCATTACCACTCAGCTCATTCACAATCAAATCATCAACACTAAACGTATCACTACCAAATCATTCACTAACCTTTACCACTAAACGTATAACACTAAACATATAACCTTTACCACTAATCATCAACACTAAAGATATAACACTAAACATATGAGATATCACTAACCTTTACCAAATCCGACCATGAATCCTCCTCCCACTTTGTCCCACCTCCTCAAGCCATCGGAAACCATGCCTCACAAAAAAAACAAAGAACAGATCAGATATATATATATTTCAAATCAGTTTCACAAACACTAATAAATTCCCAAATTCTATAAACCCTAAATTCCCAAATTTCACAAACCCTAAATCGACCACAAATCTTGAACTAAAACATAATCGATACTCAAACAAGCATGATAATACTCTCATATGATGGTAAACAACGTATCAAAGATTTCCTCTAAAAAATCCTAATTTCCGGAAAAAACCAAAACCCTAAATCTACCACAAATCATGATTTAACACATAATCGATACTCAAACAAGCTTCATATTAGTCTCCTATGATGCTAAAAACGTATCAAACAATTCTCCTCAAAAACCCTAATTTCCAAAAAAATCGAAAACCCTAAATCAGTTCTATCATATCAAATCTAACGAAAAAACAAAAAATAACCGGAGCAAATCAGTTTACCTTGCGATAATCACCGAATAATCGGTTCCAATTTGCTCGCTTCGCTTCGCCGTCATTGATTCGCCAAAATCGGTTTCGAATCGCCGTTCGTCGCGAGAGAGAAGAAAATAGAGAGAGAAAATAAAACAGATTCTGCAGCTATTTTTTTTGCCATCGCTTTTGTTTTTTTTTCTCCGCCCAATCACGCATTGACATGTATGCGTTTTTTAATCTCAAAATCGTTTCTTAAATAAGAAACGATCTTTATCAGTTTCTTAAGATTAAACCATTTTTTTAATCAGTTTTTCGTTAAGAAATTCATTAGAACCGACTGATAATGGTGGTCTAAGTTATTTCAAATGAAATATTGGTTAGTAAAAAAATAAATGTTTTTATCATAACCAGTGAAAGCCAAAGGTGTAATAAATCATAAATCACATGCAGCGACGGTGAGGGTCATGTGCCGACATGTGTAAACTGTTGATTACCCTACTTCATGCTCTCGTTAAAAATCCAACTTTCATTGACTCTTCTACCATTTTTCTTCTATCACAACAACAACAAATAAATAAAACCATTTTCTATTTTTATTTATATACAATCTCGATCGATGTTAAATCATATAACTAAGCAATTGCATGGCCCATTAATCTCCAAGAAGTTTAATACACAACTCTAATTACATGTCTCTAATTTGTCTCCTTGTGTCTCCCTTCAACGTGTCCATGTGGTCGTCTTCCTCAATTACTATTAACTTAATTATATACTTTTATTAATTAACTTACTCTGTATAACCTTTCGCAGAGTCCTTATATAATATAGACTGTTAGAGTCGATCTTTTAATGAATAAGTGCGTTTATCTGGACTTATTAGCTGCCACTGGACTAAAAAAAAACTACCTTTAACCTATCTTATATCTCTCATTTTCATTTATTTATTATCTTACTTCATCATCCATAACTCTCACAAAGTCTTCACCACTAGCTTCAACTCTCTTCTCTTACAAACAAAGATCAATTTCTCACACGTCTATACCACGATTTGTTCACAAAATCTTGACTACCATTAGAGTTTATAAGTAGAGATCAATCACTTGTTTGAATAGATCCAAGTACAAGAAATGGTTTCAGAAGCGGTTTCAAAGATGGAATCACCACCGTTGCTTGGTCCTCGTATTTCATTCTCAGCTGATTTATCCGACGGTGGAGATTTCATCTGCATTAGCCCTGTAATGTCTAAGGAGTTAGAGAAAGATGTCGTTAAAGGGTCAATGAAAGTCTCTGACTTTGAGTTCTTCTCGGAAAATGTAAGTCCACAGAGAATGCATACAGCCGATGAACTCTTCTCTGAAGGTAAGTTACTTCCTTTCTGGCAAGCAAAACACTCAGAGAAGCTTAAAAGCTTAAGTTTGAAGAAGAATGAAGAAGAAGAAGTAGAAGAGAATCGTAAAGTGGAAGTAACGACTATGAAGAATCAAGAGAATAATAATAGTAGAGTGAGTTGGTTTGTTGATGAAGATCCATCTCCACGTCCTCCAAAGTGTACAGTTTTATGGAAAGAGCTTTTACGGTTGAAGAAACAGAGGAATCCATCGTCTGTGAGGACAGTTTCTTCGTTATCTCCGTCGTCTTCTACTTCATCATCGAGTTCACTTGAAGATGCAGCGAAGAAAGAAGAAAGAGAGAAAGATGTGAAGAGAAGTAATAAGAAAGGATTAGAGAGGACAAGATCGACGAGTATGAGGATAAGGCCAATGATTCATGTTCCTATTTGTACTCCTTCTAAATCCTCTGTTCCATTGCCTCCTCTGTTTCCACTTGGGCTTAAGAAAAACAGAGTAGAGAGACCAGTTAAAAAGATTTGATATATGTTTCTATTAACTCATTTATTAGTTGATTTGTTCAGGTTCTCAAGTGTTTCTCATGTGTTATGTAACTCTAATGCATTTGATTAAACATTGTGTTTTGTTTTATGGTTTGAGATCTAATATGTGACAATGTTAAGTGTTAAGAACTGTTCTTCATTGTCTTTCTGGATTCAAAAGTATGTGATTTAGAATTGTTAGATGTTGAGATGTGAAATGTGCGAGACAAAGAAGTAAATGTCAAAAATAAGAATGATGAGGGAGACAATAGAAAGCAGAGTAATGTGTTTGGTAGTTAATAATATCAGAAAATGTAAGATTCAGATGAAATGACTGATGGGGCACATGCAAGATTCAGATGTTTTCTGTAATTAGTTTTCTCTGCACCAATTGATTTCTGTTTCACCATTATAGCTTTGGGCTCCACTTTTACAGTATTTCAGTTATCACTCACTATTCACGTTTTTCTTGTCCATTTGTCATATATTATTTTGGCATATTCACAGATTTGAATCAAGACAACACATGTTTCGGGATCGAGTCCTGCTGCCTGCATTATGCGGGAACTTGTTCATGACCAATTAGATCCTAACGTATCAGTAGGTACCCGAAGAGATCGCTATGATGGCTAATGAGCCGGCCAATTGTGGCGCAATATTGAGAAAAAAAAAGAATCAAGACATATCTTAAATCCAGTTAGAGAATTTGTAAACTGAGGTAAACACAGAAACTCCAATTGTTATAAACTTCATTAAACAATAATGATGTACTTTTGTATTACACAATAGAATGATACAACACATGCAATCAGTTTGTCTTTATCTCTCAATAGTATTTAAAGAATGAAAGGTTAAGACATGTTAGATAGAGTGTACAGGTGAGGTATCTAATTTACACACAAGCTCTACAAAAGTATAACACAAACTCAAATCATGTAGGTGCACCAGAAAAAAATGGTCATCTTCTTGTTCCAAGGCCGAATTAACTTGGCGGTTGAGCCAAAAATGGATTACCAGAAGTTCTGAAGTGTAAAGATCAGAGAGTAATTGTATTAGCTAGTACAAAATGAAACATTACTTATAAATGGTGAAACCACTATGGGAATTTTGTAGCTTACCTTAGGTCCAGTCCCTGCTTCTGAAGAAGACTGCTTGGAATTTGGCCAGTTAAGTTATTGTTTTGTAAGTACCTAATTATACAGAAAACATACATAACCAAGTCAGAATTCATGCTCATGGCGACAATACAATGATTTATAGAAGACATGTAGGTTCAAAGTCTCAGAACTGTGAAGCAGAGTCTATAGAGGATATATGATTATAATAATGCATGGTATGCTGCAAAATGTATAAAGTTTATTCTACACTTTAAATCTTAAAGCCTTCTAAACGACAAAAGGGCTCATGCCAAAAAAAGGCTAACTGTTGTATCACTGAATGCATCTAAGTTTTTATGTCTTTTTCATCCACAAGGCAAGAATCTTGAACAGAAGTAGACACTATGCCACTAACTCTACAGAGACATCTAAACGAATAATCAAAGATTCTAAATGGTACTTGAGGATGGAAACTTACAACTCTTTCAAGTTTTGTAATTCACCCAAAGACGAAGGAATATCACCATTGAAACGATTGTTTTCCAAGTGTCTTGTACATAGAAAAAAAACGAGGTTAGCTTATGAGTCTATGTTTAGTAGCAGCCTGTCGTTATTGCCAAGTAGCGAAATAAACTAAATATCCACTTACAATGATTCTAGCAGTCTGAGTGAACTGAAGTCAGGTATACGTCCCGAGAGAGAATTGTTTCCCAGCCAACTGTTCATAACACAAGTTATGATTATCAATTAATGATTTAGACGTTTAGCGTAGAAGTAATTGTTCCTTGGTCAAGTACTTACATTGAAGACAATGCAGTTAATCTGGAAATAGCAGGTGGTAGGGAACCTGAAATGCCCATATTAGTTAAGTTCCTGGAACAGCAATGAATTAGAAAAGTGTTAGTAAGTCTCAAACTGATGCATCAAAAAACACAGGTGACACA
This sequence comes from Lepidium aucheri, assembly GCA_900406435.1. Taxonomy (NCBI): domain Eukaryota; kingdom Viridiplantae; phylum Streptophyta; class Magnoliopsida; order Brassicales; family Brassicaceae; genus Lepidium; species Lepidium aucheri. The sequence goes on along the minus strand of OVBA01007714.1, from coordinate 2,572 downwards.
ATTTGGCAAAATTCCAACTTACAAAGTGACTATGCGAACTCGGGGACCATCAGAGCAGGTAACTCCAGACCACGGGTAATTCTTAGGGAAGCAAGGATCACCATTCCAATCAGCTGGTGCGTTCCGGAAACTGTTTTTAATTGCATTCAGAGCAATTACTGGAGAAGGAACAAACACAAATTTAGCATATTATCAGTTAATTGCTTATCAAACTAATATACCAGAAAAACAAGTGTCAATCATTCCTACCATCTCGAACTAGAGTTTTCCCTCCAAGAGGTAACAACTCAAACATTTCACCACCATTGATAAGAGGGGCCAGGTTTGAACCACTTCTAGGACTTAGAGTTAACGTTGTGAGACCTTCAAGAGGCCACTTGCTTGCAAAGATAACCGCACCAGCTGGAGTGACAGATAGCTCTTTATAATATGTTATACCATTGATAGAAACATCAACGACTCTTGATCCATCACCCAATGAGTCAGAATCATGGGCAAAGTATAGCGCAATATAATAAACAGACTTTGTCAAGGGCATTGGGGGCCATGTAAACTCCAAAGGTTGAACTTGAGTTGCTCTTAGATCTGTGTTGAATATCCTCGAAGGTGGAAGGTTCCAGAAACCAGAAACCTCTAGTTTCCTATTGTTTGGTACTGTCGAATTTAACGAGTACGGCTCCCAGAACCTGTCAAACCTATCATCTGGAAACCTGAAAAGCAACATGTATTAGAGAAGTGTTACCAGATGAATAAGTAGAAAACAAATGGTGAATATATCAGAGTTTATCAATCCCAAGCCATTCCTCTTATTGACTACATTACCTAAATATTCAACATTTACACAATCAATTGATGTGGACAAATAACAAATACCATCAAAGAAACCAATCCTCGAAGAACTTATCAAACCCTATACTAAAGTAGTGAACTTTACCTGATGATTGGTCCACTGTATCCAAACGCATGTCTAGCTACAAGACTTAGCCCAAAATTACTAAAGTCTGTAGAATTGTAAAGAGTACCATCAAGCCTAACAAGCTCCAAGGCTGAGATAAATGGATCAGAAGTGGTATAAGAATTGGTAGCAACACAGACACTCATTGATTTCCCCTGAGCCAGAAAAATCCCTTCGTAATAAGAAGCAAGACCATCGGCATAATCTGCAGTGGTATTGACGATTCCCCAGAACGTGCCATCAACAGTTTGATCAAATACCGGTGGTGGAGTATCTTTTCCGTTAACTCCTCCATAGAAGTATGTGGTTCTGATCATATACTTCCAGCCACGAGAGACTCTCATCACATAACAAAACTTGCGACGAGTACCATCGAGGCTAAGAGGGAAAGATCTAACGGTGAATAAAATTTCGTCGAGCACTTGATCTGAGACGTTCTTTGGTGTTCCACTTGAGACAAAATTCTCGTCGGAGTTCCATCTTCTTCCGTCGATAACGGATGAAGCAGAGGAGCCACAATCGATCAGAATCGCTAAATTGAAAAATTATAAAATCAGGACCAAATCACAAATTTCAAATACGAAATTGAACAAAGTGAAAGGTGAGGGATTAACGATACCTGAAGGAGGAGAGGTCTGAGAGAGAGATGAAGAAAGGAGAGAAAACACGGCGAAGATGATGAGAATGAAGCGGAGATGGGACATGACGGCGGAGACGGTGGTGGTTAAGAAGCAGTTAGCATTAAAGAGAGGTTTAGGTTGGAAGAAGGAGGGGGTTTGACCCTCCAGCTCCAGAGATGGAGAACGATAAAAAAGCAGAGAATAAGAGGAACAGGTCAGAGGAAGAAGACGAACTTTGTTTATTTATTCCGAATTTTTGTCTTTTTTTTCCCAAAACGACAACAGTTAATTATTATCTTATTCCGTTATTTCTGTTTTCGGTTCACACGAGTCAATTGAACCGGCCCGGTTTACTCCGGTTCGTTAATTAATATGCTCTAGCTTTCAATGTAGGTTACGATTTCATCACTTTTCTTTGCTCTTTACTTGCAAGTTAAAAGCTTTGGAGATACAAAGAGTGCTCGTGCCTCACAAGATTGCATTTATGTGCTCATATTAATAAAATAATGTATCTCTTTGAATTTGTTCAATGCTTATACACGTTTACTTTGTGGCCGACCACAATGTTACAAAAAGTCTCCAAAATATTCTTAATTTAAGTCAAATCCTAATAAGAGCATAGCATTAACTTAAATACCATGTTATATTATCTGTTTTGGAGTAAGTAATATTGTTACTAGGAAATATTATCACATAATATTTGTCACACAATTATATTATGATAAGATTCAATATAATTAATTAATTATTATTATCTAGATTAAATATTATTAATTAATTAATTATAAGAGATTATCTCGCCTACGAGATTATCATAATTATATCTTTATCCTACGAGATTATTATAATTATATTCTTATCCTAATCGATATTTATTAAAAACAATCCTCATAATCCTAATAGGAAAACTAATAAACAACATCTATTTAACACCCAATCCACTTAAGACAATTATCACAATTCTCAAACAATTCGAAATTAAGATTTGAATATCACA
>OVBA01007713.1:0-13941 GCA_900406435.1 Lepidium aucheri | reverse complement strand
ACGAGAAGGAGAAGAGAAGTTAGGGTTTACTAACTTGATTTTTTTGTTTTTTTTTTTAATTTTTTTTTTAATAGCAGTTTCCTAATAAAACGAAACTGCTAAATCTTATGTGTTTTTTCAATTTTTGTTCCAAGCATGAAAAAATTTATGCACCATATGAATAATTACATATAAAATATGCACTATTTTAGTAATTCTTTCAAATAAAAATGGATATACGATTATTTCGAAAACAAAACATGATCTTCTCATCATTGATATTGTGTAACATATCATGAATTTTTATAAGTCGATTATCTACTTAATTACAACTCTAAATCTATCTCTTAAAATATATGGAAACTAGACACCAAAAACTTTTCAATGGTATATAAATAGTCTTCTAGTTCCTTCTCGTTTGCCGGAAAATTACTCTTCCGAAATTTGTTATTTGAAGATCTAATCTACAAAAAGCTCTAAAGTTAGAAAATCACAATATTTATACGGTAATTCCAAATTTAGTTTTATTCTGATTTTTCTCTCTGTTTGTTTTATCTTTCTCCTTCACAGTATCAGACTAACTAACATGAAAAATATGAGAAGATAAAGGTGTTCTCCCTCGTGAGAATCTGTTCTTTTTCCTTTTCTCTTTTGATGAATCAAAATAATATTTGTGTTTCAAAATGCCTCTATGAAATATATATATATATATATATTCTAAAATTATAGATAAAGCCAAATCAGGCTCTATTCTTAATAAATAAGTTCAATATATAGATCCTAAATATATAAAAAAGTCAAATAATATTGATAATGTCAAATCATCTCCAAATCTGTACCTGAACACTATCTTATATATTGAATATTTCTAATTTAAAAATTATGCTATTATTAGTGAAGTTTTTAATTTTAATATTTTTTAATAAATCTATGATACTGTGCCAAAAAGCAAGTGGTCTAATTGGCTTTTCTTTGATCTAGCTGGCACCAATTGGCGAGTTCGATTCTCACAAAGCTGTAGTAGAAGCAATTTAGCTATGGATCGGGCATTTGTCGATTCCATTAATATTAAAGAAAATGAGTAAAGTCGACAAAAAAATACATCGATTAAGTGAATATGTTTTGTTGAAGTTAATGTATTATAAAGACCTTTTCAGTTATACATTTCAAACTAAATTAGCATTTTAAAATTTTCAGTTTTTAGTATGAACCAATATAAGATTGAGACTAGTTTTAGTAGATAATTTTTTTTTCAGATATAAAATTCACAACAGTAAAAATTTAAGAAAGAAAAATCTCTTTTTAGAAAATTAAGAATATATATATATATATATATCAACAATTAAATTTGATAATTAAACTTCCTATATGCGTCGATAATATAAATATGGAGATAGTAATAGTTCTCTTCATATTGTAGTGAATGGAGATAGTGCTGTTATAAAATGATATCCTTTTGTTATTCAGAAGTGTTAAAATCTGAAAACTGAAGAGGACCAGCCGTTGGTTTGAGGTATATATATAGATAGATGAACTCATTGATGTTCTATAGGATCTTTATTTCTTTATTGTTTTGGTGTCTGAGATTGATTTGTGTCTTGTTTCGTTTTTCAGTTCAGTGAAGTGAAAAAAAAAAAAAATTCATTCATATCTCCTTCAAGGTCTTTGTTTCAACAAATTTGAGAATTTACTTATGGTCAAGCGGAATAAAAGAAATGATTCCTAAACAAATGGGTGAACCAAAGTCCACAATTTTACTAAAGCAAAAGCGTAAAAGCAAAAATTCTTGTAAAATGGTGTTTAATGGAAGATTTTAATGCCATTATCCACCCAGGTGAGAAATTCGGTGGTCCTACTAGATCGGACACCAGCTGCAGGGACTTTTCTGAGATGATCCACTTGTTGAAGATGGAGGATTTCAAGACTATAGGGAATGCTTTCTCTTGGGGAGGTATGAGATCCACCTATTGGATCCAGTGCAAGTTGGATCGTGCTTTTGGTAACTCTTTATGGCGTAATCATTATCCTAACTCCAGTTAGACCTTTCTTCCCAAATGTGGCTCGGATCATCGACCTGTATTAGTTTTCCTGAGGGAAGTTCAAGATAAGTATCGTGGCCAGTTTAGGTTTGATAAAAAATTGCTCTCAAGACCTGATGTGAGTAAAACCATTGATAAAGTTTGAAAATCAAATGTTGATGGTGCAACTCAGAATGATATCAATCACCTGCTTGGAAACTACAGATCAGCTCTGAGCAATTGGAAGAAATCAAATCCTATGAATGCAAAAAAGAAGATTGATCTGCTACAACTTGAGCTCGAGGAATTTCAGTCTTTGGATACCCCGGACTTTCATCGCATCAGAGTAATCAAAAGGGATCTAGTAGCAGCATATAAAGAAGAGGAAGCTTATTGGAGTCAAAGAAGTAGGAACAAGTGGCTTAAAGATGGAGACAAGAACTCCAAGTTCTTTCATGCGACTATGAAAGCAAACAGATCAAAGAAATTCATTGAAAAATTATCTGACAGGAATAGTAGAGATCAGTTTGCGGAAGCGTCAAAGGGTGAAGTGGTTGCGCAATATTTCACAGACTTATTCACTTCTTCTGACCCTGTTCATTCTGCAGTCTTTTTTCAAGGATTCCGACCTAAGATTACTGCAAAGATGAATAGGCAGCTAAAATCACATGTTTCTCAAATGGAAATCAAGGATGCTGTTTTGCAATCAAGCCTTCAAGTGCTCCGGGGCCATACGGATTTACAGGCCTTTTCTTTCAGAAGTACTGGCATATCATAGGAGAAAAAGTAACTCAAAAAGTCAAGTCTTTCTTCCAAATTGGATCCTTCCCGCCAAATTGGAATTATACTCATCTATGTTTAATACCCAAAATGGTTAATTCACTGATGATGAGGGATTATAGACCAATTAGCTTATGTACATTGTACAAGATTGTGGCCAAAATATTATCAAGGAGACTTCAGCCATGCTTATAATATATTGTATCCTTCACACAGTCTGGGTTTGTATCTGAAAGGTTGATATCGGACAACATTCTGATCGCACATGAGGCTGTCCAGGCGCTGTGATCCCATAGCTTAATCTCAAAGCAATTCATGGCAGTCAAATCCGACATGTCAAAGGCGTACGACCTCATAGAATGGGGGTTCTTGAAGGATATTGTAAGAGCTCTTGGTTTTAATCAGACATGGATTTCATGGGTTATGTTTTGTGTGACATCCGTTTTATATTCAGTCCTAATAAATGACAAGCCATTTGGTCTTATCAAACCACAGAGGGGTATTAAGCAAGGGGATCCGTTGTCCCCGTTTTTGTTTGTCATATGCACTGAAGCTCTTACTCATTTATTCTTCAAATCAGAATCTTAGGACTTAATCTCCGGAATGAAATTCAGTTCAACTGGCATTGCAATTCATCACTTTCTTTTCGCGGACGATAGTCTTTTCATTGTAAAAGCAAGTAAAGCTCAAGCTGAGGTTTTGAAACAGATTCTAGAAGACTATAAGAAAGTCTCTGGTCAGACGGTTAATCTAGATAAATCTTCTATTTCCTTTGGAGCTAAGATACCATAGGTCAGGATTGCGAATATACAAAGCATTTTAGGGATATCAAACAGGGGAGGAGCAGGTACTTATTTGGGTTTGCCTGAGTGCTTTATTGGCTCCAAAAAAGATATGCTTAGTTTCATTCAAGATAAAGTTAAAGACAGAATGAATGGATAGTATGCTCGATCTTTGTCCTTGGGGGTAAGCAAACACTCATTAAACCGGTTGCCTTTGCGATGCCCATCTTTGCAATGTCTTGTTTTAAATTACCAAAGGCTACGGTGGCGGCCTTAGCAGACTTTTGGTGGAACTCAAATGAAAATAAAAAAAAGATTCATTGGAAGAGTTGGGAGAAGCTCTGTTTACCTAAGAAGCTTGGTGGTTTGGGTTTTAGAGATATCGGCTATTTCAATCAAGCTCTTTTAGCAAAACAAGGCTGGCAAATTCTTAGATACCCGTAAAGTCCTTTGGAAATGTCTGTGAAATCTCGTTATTTCCCGAATCACTCCTTTTTACAAGCAAAGATTGGTTCAAGACCATCATTTGGATAGAGAAGTCTATTCCACGAAAGAAAGCTGCTGGAAAAAGGTCTTAATAGAGCTATTGGAAATGGAAAGGATATTAATGTATAGAGGGATCCTTGGTTATGGGATAGAGGTCTTAAGATCCCTTCTAATTACCAGAGAATTGTGAATTTGGATCTTAAGGTTGAAGCTCTCTTTGACAAACACAACATCAGATGGAATGACCAGTTACTCTGAAGCCTATTCTTCAGCAATGACATCGAGTTGATCAAGAAAATTAAGCCCGCTCCTCTATCACGAGATTCCTAGTTGTGGATACACTCACGTTCAGGAGATTTCTCTGTGAAAACAGCATATGATCTGGCATGGACAGCTGAAATACAAGAGCTTCTACTATAAGCCTCTGCCCTTCCATTACTTAATTGTATAAAGGAACAAATATGGAAAATAGATACAGCCCCATAAATTTGCTCCTTCATATGGAGAGCTGTTTGTGGAACTTTACCTTCTTCAGATAACATTGTTAAAAAGGAGTTAAGATAGACAATTGCTGTGTGATGTGCGGAATGCAAGGAGAATCGACAAATCATGTCCTCTTCTCATGTTCTGTGGCGAGACAAGTATGGACTCTTTCAGAGTTTCCATCTCCTCCTTCAGGTTTCGAAAATAATTTCTTATTCTCCAATGTGCATCATATATTATTAAATCTGAAGAATAAGAGAATTCATGATGAGATTAGAAACTCTGCTCCTTGAATCATGTGGGTACTTTGGAAGAATAAGAATGCATGTATCTTCAAGGGTTACAATTACCATGCTTTAGATACCATGATCAAGATTAGAGAAGATACTATGAATTGGTTCAAAGCTAAGGCATCCGATGAGAGTTTGGTTGAGGGACCTTTTACTGCCCAAGTTACGAAAGATGTGAAATGGCACCCTCCTCCTCATGGGACTTTGAAATGAAATGTTGAATATTCTTGGTTGAAGGCAAAGAACCTTGGAGGAGCTTCATGGATTGTGAAAACGACGTGGGTAAGACTCTTTTGCATTGCCGAAGAGTCTTCCCGCTAACGGAATCAAGGTTGGAAGCTTAATTCAAAGGTATGACCTGGGCCATGGAGAGTATGTCTTCTCATCGCATATCTGAGATAATTTTCGAGGCTGAATCTTCTCACTTATTTGAGAAGATCCTCAAGCCTAATGTGTGGCCTGCTTTTGCGTACTACGCAGAGAAACTGACGTCGTCCCTTTAACCTTTCAAGTCTTGGCATTTATCCTTTGTGCCTCCAAAAGCAAATCGAGAAGCTTCTCTCATAGCCCAATCTGTTTCCTTTCAGGATAGGTTTCAGTCTTATGTTGCTTTGGGAGCTCCTACATGGCTGGTGAGTGCGTTAGAGCGTGATAAGACTCATTCACCTTCCTGAATTTTGTTGGGTTGTTGTAGTCGATGTTATCTTTTTGTAGCTATAGATACAATCTCTATGTAATCGTCTCTTCTCTTGTTAGAGGAGTAAACATTTGTGTTTTGAGTCTTTGGCTTGTTAATCTAATATATTAAGATGAAAAAAAAGAAGGCAAAAATTAACGGGTTAACTATCTAACCCCAAACTATAACATATAAAATTAGAAACACTCAAAGTTTATTTATTTTTTTAATTCCACACCAGATTGAAGTAAACATTCTAATTCCACCCAATTTTATAAATGTGTTGGTTTTGATGGTTTAGTCTTTACCAATGAACCAGACCACTAAAACCCAAATTATATGTCCAAGCTAATCCTGTCCTATCTAGTGAGGAATCTCGGCGGTTGGCTGCTGTTCTATTGAAAAAAAGTGGAAACCCTTCGAGGTCTCTTAAGGTTAACCCGTTTCTGTGAATTGGGTTAAAAAATCTCAAATCTAATTGCTTCGGCAAATTGAAAACTCTAGTCCCAAATTGCTTTCGCTGAAACTATTTGTTGCAAGCTGGATTTCACGTAAAGAGAATAAAAAAAATGTCTATTGCTCTCTTTGAAACTAACTATTGCTCTTGTTGAAATCATCTTTACATGCAGTTTTTCAAGTTTTGGTATAAGAGTTCAAAGCGATCAAAATGCGATATTTGATAATAAATTTATGGAAATTGTATTAGCTACATTGATATTTGGTTATGCAATGGCGATTTTGATGGTACATGACCATAGTTCCAAGGAATAAGATTACATAAGCAGCACAATTTGCAGTTTAAAAAATAAGACTGTTCTGTACTGTTTCTTCCTCCACCACGAGCTTTGGTTTCTCCTTTACGATCACTGTTTTCTTCATCTCTGCTCATTATCACCAATGATTCCATGATTTCGATTTCACAATAAAACGGTTTACGAGCTTCGTGTTTTTTCCTTCCAAATGATTTGGTTTCTTTTTTGGGTTTAGTTAATCGGATTTATAATTGGGTCAAAATTGGTTAAGATTGGTTAAGTAGTTCAACTTAAATGGTTTAACTACTAGTTTTTAAACGCCCATAAATTGTATTTAACCAGGTGTGTGAAATTAGAGTTTTTACTGAAAGTTCATGTGTAATTAGTAACTTTGCGGTTTAAATTGAGTGGAATTAGAGTATTTATTTCATTTCGTGTGCAATTAAAAGTTGAAAAAAGCTTGAGGGATAAGCGAGAGAGAGAAGAAGAAGAGATGGGACACGTAATAAAGCTGCTGATAAACCTTCCATCGTCTTCTCCTCTTCTTCACCTTCGACACCACCGGACTCTCGACTCCAACTCTGTCTTCTCTCTTCGAACCGCAACTACCAAAAGCAAAGGAAGATTCTTTTGTCTCTTCTCCGGCGGCAACCAGAGAGAGGTTGGTTTATCTACTTACTTATCTTGATTGTTTGAAGGATTTGCATTGAACAAATCAGAGCTTTATTTCGAAATTAGGGCTCTTAATCGATTGATTTTGCTTGCTTACTCACAGATTTGAGTATTACATATGATATTACCCGATAAGATTACTTTTGGTCTTGCGACTTCGAACTTGAGAATTCTTCAGGATTATAGGGTTCTTTCTACTGCAATTGTTGTTTTTGGGTCCGAATGGAGTAAAAGTTCACACATTTTACTGCTCCAATATATGGATTCTGAAAAAAGTTGAGTCTTTTACTTCCTTAAAGAAGCTTACTGATCAGGATTTTAAAAGCCGGATTAACTCATAGCTGTAGGTCTACTCTACCTAACCTAACACTGAATGTAGCATATTTGAGCTGTTGTGAGAGAGCAGCTTTTCAGGGCCGATTGTTTCCAGCGTTTGGCAGGGAGTTTTTGAGTCTCTTTTTAGTAGGTGAATTGGTATGAGATTAACAGTTTCGTAGCTTTGTTCTTATTGCTTACACCGTGCCTCCTTTATCATTAGGCCTCTTTGGATATCTACAAGAAGTAGTCTATTTACCAATAACTTGGTGGCTAATAGATGATTTCTGTTCTATGTCCTTGATTGTGCAGGAGCAAGCTCGTAAAGCATTGGAAAGCGCTCTTGGTGGGAAGAAAAATGAGTTTGAGAAGTGGGACATTGAGATCAAGAAAAGAGAAGAATCCGGTGGTGGAAATGGTGGCAATGGAGGAGGAAGAGGCTGGTTTGGTGGTGGTGGTTGGTTTGGTGGTGATAATTTCTGGAGCGAAGCACAACAGACTGGCATTACCCTCTTAGCAATACTTCTCGTGGTACGCTTCTTGCTTACTAACTCACCATTTTTATTAGAAGGGAAAAGGGAAACAATATGTTTGTATTTGATGACTTTGAGTTGTTTATTGGTTTGCAGTACATGGTGCTTGCAAAAGGTGAAGCAATGGCTGCATTTGTGTTAAACCCGTTGTTGTATGCATTGCGAGGAACACGAGAAGGTGTGACATCTTTAACCTCCAAACTCATGGGAAGAGAACCTTCCAAAGTAAATGTTGAGGGTTCAGAGGAGATGTGGAAGAAGGAAGCTTTCACTGCTAAAGAGAGTGTTGTCCGGAAATGGGGAAGTGACTGAAACATGAAATTCTTAAAGTTGATTGAAGAAGAAAAGACATTGAGCTTTATTTTTAAGGCATTTTTGGAACATCAAGATGAGAGTAAATGCAATCAGACTTTTTCTGTTTTGTAATGGAGAATAGGTATTACTCTGTGAACAAGAAGAGTGACTCTCTCTGTAACTTTTTTCATCTTTCTCGAATGTGTCTCACAAACCCTGAGCGAGCTTAGATTTGTAGTCTGTACCTTTGTGTCTATACAACTTTTCTATGTTTGGAATACGATGATCCTACACTTACAAAGTAGATGGAAAACCTCCACATACTTCTTGATTTCCGCAGGTGTATTCTTATGATAACATTTAACAAAGCAGAGAGCTAATCCAGACAGAAGTCTTCAAGCCATATGATAACTTCATTCCTCTGCAAATGCAAAGGTAATTACAAAGAACAGCTGAGAATGCAAGAACCATATCTTTTGGGTGTAACAAAATGGATTTTAACTAGACATCAGATATTGCCAGAGGTGAGAATCATACCATAATGAAGTTCCAGGTTCGACCTGGATCATTGTAACGGGCAAGCATACAACCCTTCTTAGCTTTAAGACCATCTTTACTCAAACTGTTTCTCAGCTCCTTCTCTTTCTCCCGGACAACATCCTCTGTTGGTTTCCCACTGAATTTCACTGTGGCAGCATAACCACCTTCCAACTTCTTCAAGCTTATCTTTTCTTCATTAGGCATTGGTAAGCTACAGGGACAAAGCACATGTTTTGCTCAGTCATTCTCCTAACCAGATTTGATGTCAACTAAACAATTCATGAGAAGCTTACCTGCTGAGATCTTTTCCTGATGGAATGACAATTTGTACTGACACATCAGAAGAGAGTTGAGCATCTGTTGTTTGGGTAAACACTGGAGTTGTCATTGGTATCTTCTCCATTGTCGCGTTTTTCCCAAATATGTAGCTTCATAGGTAACTAGCATGTGTTACACTTCAATGAAAAACAAAATGGCAGAGAATTTATGGACAGAATTCCAGTAACTTTTCCTCACTCACCCAGCAACATTGTTAAAACCTGAAGAGCCAGAAAGCTTGTCACCGTTTGTCTCCACCACTATAAAGGGTTCATACATTCTGACCTGCAAAGGATTTAAACCCAATTTAAGGCCAATCATCACAATTGCTATCTACAGCAACAATTAGCATATTGGTACACTAAACCAAACAAAGAAAATATCTGACCTCATAGTTTGCTGTTCTTTTCAGTATTTGATACTTTGGAGATTCTAAGTCAGGAGTTTTATATATTCGTAACTGCAACAAAGAAAAATACTTATTAGTCACTTGTTAGAGATGACTAACGAATTTTACAGAAACCAAATGAGACAAGACAAGAGAGTCACCTGCTTAAAAACATCTACAAGACCTTCTAGAGAAAAGTATTCATTGTTACTAATTGAATCCCACAAGTCCTGCAAAATCAAGTTGTAGTAATAAGTAGACCGAACCAAAGGAGATTACTTTTAAACCAAAAGACATGCCCAACAACCATACCAGATGGCTGCAAAACTTGTTAGTTTCTGGATTAACAACCATAATGGATTTTCCAGTGAATATAAGCTCTGGTTTCCATGGTAAAAGCATGAACTTCATCACCATAGTCCATCTTGTAGTTATCTCATAAGGACCTGTCTATAAATAACATCATAGTTTACAAGTTATGGTACCAAAAAAGAGAAACTTTAACGTTTGTAATGAATCAAAAACCATTGTCAAGACCTGTTTAGCCCAGTGAAGTTGAAAAAGAGGAGTGAAGAGATTCTTCAGAAGAGAAATGTTGAAAAGGTAACCGGAGATAGTGTCGTGTTTGGTGATTGGATCTCTGAATTTCACTTGATCATCATAAGCATTTGGATCAATTCCTTGGTCATCGAAAAGATGAGGAAGATCCTTGTATAAGAAACGAACTTGCTCTTCCATATCCACCTTCGACGATACTGAGGACACTTCTTTGTCCACTTCAAGGCTCAAAATTGGTCGGAGCCGGAGAGTTGGATTACGTCTCGGAAAAGAGAGGAAATGGGTGGTTACATGCCGCCGGGAACCACTTCCGACGGTGGTGAGAATTGGCTGGTAGAAGTTACCAGCTGTAGTAGCCATTGATCGTTGATAAAGTTTCTGGTTGATTGTCTGGTTCTCATTGTACGAGACTCAAGCGGGAGGAAATAAACCTTATCTTATCAAATTAAATGATTAAAGACTTGTAATCCGGTTTGGTACCGGTTTAAGCCATATTCAAAGTTGTTGACCATTTAGATTTAAGTAATTAACTAATTTCTTTCGAGACTGGATCGAAACTAAGCAAAATTAACTATATTTAATTTCAATTTCCCAACTTTAAGCAAACTTAACCGCAATTTATTTATATAACGAAATAAATTAATATATACCGGTTTAGAAATAGCTGCACGTTTGCCCAGATAAAGAGAGCAATAATTATTGACCACCAAACTACATTGACTTAATCATTTTTAGTGAATTGACAGGTTTGAGAGCCTTTTACCAATTTTCTTTTAAAATCTTATTCTTAAAATTAGATTGAAAGGTCTGATCTATATCCAGTGGTGGATCCAGCATAAATTTGTGTATAAGGCACTATTGTTAAAAAAATCTAAAACGTAAAGAAAAACAAATATGGAGGAAAATATAAGAAAAAAAAAATTGTATGGGGCACATGATTCCGTAACTGTCTATAGTCGGAACTATATCTTAAAACTCTTGTTTCTTCTCTTTGTATGGGAGAGAAATGAAATCGATTTAAATTTTGGTTTAGACTGTAATAAGGTCATTGGTTGGATTTTTATTTCATATTACTGACTAATTCAGGTTTAGAAAGCTGGTTCAACGATAATTGATTATTATTTAACCAACAATGATTTTTATTTCTGTTAAATTATATAATTAAGTTTAGTTTGTGTGTAATAAGGATTTAAACTTCCTAATCGCGTGTAATAAGAATTTAAACGTACAAAATTAGTGGATTTAGCACTATGTCAAACTCTATGTGTTATTGATGCTATAACGATAATTCGGTGTAGAAATAGATCGACAACCCTTTAAATCGGAATCAAACTGAAATAATAGTTACGAAGCAGTTTATGTGTGTGGAGATGTATAGAATGAATTGTATCAACTTGAATATTCAAAGTACACTAGACATTGATATATACACGAAGAGTAAGAGTACATATAGAAAATATAAATACAGAGGATATATGATATGTTTTCAGTAAGTTAGGGATTGTGATACTTATTTCCAATACGCCCTACAAGTTGATCGATCGTAAAGAGACTCAACTTGGTGTTAATGGAATTAAACCGTGATGTTGGTTTGGTGAGACCATCTGCCAACTGATCCGCTCATGAGATGTGTGACACACGTAAGAAGCCAGACTGAACCAAGTTTATGATGAAATTATAATTGAGAGCAATATGTTTCTTTTGTGAATGAAACATGGGATTAGCACACAAGTAGGTAGCACCTACATTGTCACAATATATATGTAGTTGGGAGTTTGATGATATGCCAAGTTCTTCCATAAGATAAGCTACTTAACACAATTCTGAAGCAGCATCTACTACAACTTTTTACTCCGCTTCTGTTGATGAACAGGCCATCGTTTGTTGTTTTGGAGGACCAGATGACTAGATGTGACTCTAGGTATACAATATTTGCAATTGTAGAGGTGTAATCATCTTTGCTTCCAGTACAATCAGCATCAACATTGGCATGGAAACTATATTGATTTTGTCTGCTGAAGATACCATGATGTCTTGAGGAGAATAAATAGCGATGGCGGATTACCTCGTTACTCATGGATCTCACATTACACAGCACCACTATACACGCCAGAACACAACAGCTTCTCCAGAATTTTACATTGCCATATAGTTGAAATTGGTCTCGCACTTCTTTCTCACTCGTCAATTACTCTTTCGTACTAGCCTTATGCTTTTTAACAGTTATTTACTTAATAAATCGCCTTCCCACACAAACACTTTCCACATTCTCTCCCTTCGAATCTCTCTTTGGCTTCTCACCAAATTTTGACAAACTATTGTGTCTTCGGATGCCTATATTACCCTTGGCTTCGACCATACATTAAACACAAGTTGGAATCACGATCCTCTCTGTGTGTTTTTCTGGGATATTCCCCTACTCAAAGTGCTTATTTTTGTCTATAGCCATCCTCCAAACGAATATATACTTCTCGCCATGTCCGATTTCATGGAAACCACCTTCCCGTTCAATTTCCTCATATTATCACCACCAAAATCAACATCTTTGTCCTCAACTCCAATCTGGCAACCGTCTATGAGTGGTCTCTCTCATTTCTTGGATTTGCCGTCTCCAGCGCTATCCCCAGGTTCAGCTCCTTCATTGGCAAACACATCATCAGAGAATAGTTCGCTAGAAGATTCTTCGTTTTCATCTGGTAAGGAGACCCCACACACCAATTCACTTAATAAGCCAGATCCAATATCTCAACCAAATGACAAATCAACACAAAGATTAGTGGATCCATCATTAGCCTCAAGTGTGCCTAATTCATCGCCAAATAAAATAAAGATCTCAAACTTAGCAATTGGGTCTTCTCAGTCAGCAGATGAAACAACAGTCGCAAACACAATACATGGGCCTTCACAACCAAATGGGCCATCTTCACCAAAACACATCCCTAGTAATCAACCCCTCCATGCAATTAACACCATATGGTGATGAGAGCGAAGAACAACATCGCAATGCCAAATTGGTGGAAGTACTCACTACCCGCGCCGGCCACCAGATCTTAAGTGGAACCAACCACCATTGCTTAGACACACAAAGATGGTCGTTGGGGAGGCGATATAAACTCTGAGTACAATGCTCAATTAGGTAACTTCATGTGGTCCCTTATTCCTCCCAATCAATCATATAATCTTGTAGGTTCACAGTGGATTTCGCGAATCAAGTAACTTCTTGATGGCTATATAGATAAATTCAAAGCATGCTTGGTGGCTAAGGGATTCAATCAACGCCCTGGTGTAGACTACACAAAGACTTTTAGCCTTGTAATCAAACCGACAACTATCAGACTTGTCCGTAGTCACGCTGTTTCTCACGATTGGCCATTGCGGTAACTTACGCCTTCCTCCATGGCCATGTCTAAGAAGATGTCTACATGGCTCAGCCTCCTAGGTTTATTTATTGTGATTGTCCAAATCATGTCTGCAAATTACACAAAGCTATCTACGGCTTAAAGCAGGCTTCAAGAGTCTAGTATATGGAGCTGCAAGCTTTTTTACTTGCCTTAGGTATTGTAAACACACTACCAGATGCTTCTCTCTTTGTGTTTAACAGACCTGGTGTACAAATATATGTGTTCATCTACGTTGATGATATCGTCATCATAGAGAATGATCCTGCCAAAGTTAAAGCATTTAACAAGTTGTTGATTACATGATAACAGGATTTTTCGGTCTATGTGATCAAATCATTGAGGTATGGTAATAAGTAGGTGGGTTGTCGAACCAATACTCGGGGGTACTTGCAAACAGCCTATCTAATACTAAGATCTAGTCCAAGCAACCTAAAAATCTGTCACAAAGTCAGGTCAATATTTAGATGAGCTCTTAAACTAGCATAAAAGACAAATTACACTAGATGACAAAATAAAAACAGAGCAAATGAATTCAAAACAGAGAAATGAGCAATAAACAGAGTAAGAATTAGCTATGCGATAATCTAAAGGAATTAAGCATGAATCTAGAGGATAAGGAATGGGAGATCGGCGGTTAACTCGCCGATCCAATACCGCCGAGCTATATAAAGCGAGC
>OVBA01007712.1:0-13947 GCA_900406435.1 Lepidium aucheri | reverse complement strand
ATGGTATTCCCACTAGGCCCCTAACTCTAACCCGCCCTCTGGAGGCCCTCATGATCCCATCAACACCATAAGTTCACTTACACCATTTGATTGTAGATAACTTCATCGATTGCACCCAACTTGTTATGCATTTATCTTACTTATTTGCACATTTATCAATCCCTTCATTACTCATTCCAGAAAGATACTACCTATGGGGCCCCTCGAGAGTATTTTTCATGATGTTTTGCAGTTACTTTTATGTTCTGCACCCACCCATTTGGTTTGTATTATAACTGAAATATGTTGTCCCGAAGAAAAATACCTGATTTGGTCCAATGAAGAAATCAAAGAGAAGGTCGATCACATGATGCAGATGATTCAGAAACTTAAATTTGTTTGGAATGGTATATGTAAACAAATTAATTAGCTTCAAATAAATTTGTTTCCCGATTCATATTTATTTTGCATTCATATAAACGTAATTACTGCAAAACTTTTATTTGTTACCCGATTCATCTTCATCTTCTTCAAAGATGTTTAAAGCTTATCTGCAACTCAGTTATGGCTGCCGTCTAAAATTTACAAATTTGCGTAAAATACATTAAGAGTTAGAATCCGTGATAAACAATGAAGAGATCAAACCAAAGAGTTATAATCCGTAATATTCTATAAATCAAATACGCCATTCCCTATCAAACTTAATTTCAGATCTTGAAATTATTCCAAACCCAGTAACTCAATAACAATTTAAAAGATTTCCAGAATAATCATACAAACACAAAACTCTCTAGTTATATCTATACCCTCAAATCCAATTCTCAGGGTTTGCAAACAATTTCTCAGGACTTTGTATTCTCTTTGCGGGTTCTCGCTTTGAACCTCATATCTTTGTTACCACACACCAATTCATATTATTTTTGCAGCAAACTATATTTATTTACGTCCAACATGAAATTTGAAAGCAACCACCACTAGTTTTCCGTATACTCGCCGTCATCTTCTTCATGATTGTTTGAAGTAGACTTTCAACCCTAACTATGGTTCTTGTTAAAATTTTAAGAAAATTAAATAGTTATGCTAGAAAAAACACTGAAGTAATCACAACCCTACCAAATTTATATGGTTCTCGTTGAAAATTTATAGAATTATAACAAATATACAAAATAAAACACAGTTAGAGATATAATCCCTAATAAATATTGATGAAATCAAACCCAAACATGTAAAGGTGATCAGATTCCAAGATTAAGGAGGACAAATGAAAAAAAGGAAGAGAAAAGAGAGAGGTAAGAAGAAAATAGATTAAAAAGAAGAAGAAAGAGGAAGATGAGAATGAATAGAGGAGAAGAGTGAGAAGAGAAGAGATGTCGGTAAGCTAATCTCATGTGGGCCATAACTTATATCTTGTGGACCACCAAATTTAGAAGATATACTTATTTAAGGGGCAAAATAATATTCTAACTAATATGGCCCACTGCCATATAAATAATTTTAAGTATTGTATGTTAGTATTTTAATTAGTTTATGTATTTATGTTATTGGCTTAATTCACCCTTTACTAATTACAATTGTTTTATGAAATTCAGGTTTGGTGTGGATAGCAAAGTTGGGCGAAGCGTTGCAGAGTGTATCAAGAGTTTTTTTGTCGAGTCGACCCCTAACTGGAAATCGATACCACACTACATTCGCGTAACGTGGTTTAATATCTTTGTGGTAGTTAAAATTTTTAAATCTTAATTACTTTGTTTTATTTAATTAATATTTAATTACTAGTTAATATTAAATCCTTTTTTAACAGCAACGTTGGCACTAGGACGTTTCTATCAACGAGACGGTCAAGCAAGAGTTTAACAAGAAAGCCATGACGCGGATTGCTAACACTATCTCTGATTGGAAGACAAATTGGGAGGTGAAAGGAGATGACGGCAAACCTACCTTCATGACAGCCGCAGTTTGGGATGAGTTGAAGAATTATTGGGTAGACCCCAACTTCGTGAAGAAAGCTGCTCAGTGTTCTGCTTCTCGGAATACGCTTGGTCTAGACGGTTTGCCACTCTCTATGCCTCACACTACTGGGCAGACTCCTTTTGGCGGAGTCGCTCTACAGATAGTAAGTTGTTCTATTTAAAATTAAAATATTTAGTTTATTTAATTTTTAATTACTTAGATATTTAACAAAAATTTATAATTTTTAGGCTTAAGAGTTGGAACATGTTCTTTATCTTCCGGATTTGTTTGAGCGGACTCATAAGAACAAGTCCGGTGTTTTCGTCGATGCTAGATTGGAGAAGCTACACAACGAGATTGTAGATGTTGTTCAGGAGCATCAAACTCAGCTTTCCTAGGAAACCTCTGATGGTAATCTTGTGGAATTGACCACTTCAGAAGTAGACTCCATTTATAAAAAGATAATTAGTTAATAAATATTATTAAGTATTTAATTTCAATTTTTATTAATACTAGCATGTTTAACGTTTTTACCAGATTGCTCCGAAGAAGAAAGAATAGATTCTTGGAGTTGGATCCGCACAAGATGTCCCAAGAGTCACTTCTACTTGGATAGGAAAAAACTCTCTTCGTACTCAGTTGACAGCTTTGCGAAACGAAGTAACGGACCTAAAGCGATCGATGGCTGAGCTGTTTGCAGCAATGGAGTCTATGTTCGATATTTTGGTTGTGGGCAATCCTCATGAGATGAAGGCACTGGAGCGTAGATGTCAGGCACTCGGATCCAGACTTCGATCCAGCAGGATGTCGGTTTAAACCAACGAGTGGCTGAAGAGCAAAACACCCGTAGTGCAGATTTATATAATAAAATTTTACTATAAATATTTGTATTTTTAATATCTTGTAAAAAGTTTAAAATATTTTATAAATAATTACAAAATAAAAATTTAAATTTTTCTCTAATATTTTATAATTTATAAATCATGAAATATTTTATAATTATATTAAAAAAAAAAAATTTCCTCCTTAATCATTGGCAAGTTACGTCCCTAATTCGACGTAATGGTACGTCTCTAATTAGTTGTAAAATAAGTCGTCCCTATTTCGTTGTAATACTTTGCCTCGAATATGTTGTAAAATAAATCGTCCCTATTTTGTTTTAAAATATACGTCTCGAATACGTTGTAAAACTTTCGTTACAACTTTGTTGTAAATTGAGTAGTCTTTAATTGGTTGTTAAGTAATAGTAGTTGTACATTTGTTGTAAAACAAATGATGTTAATTCATTGCTAAATTTATAACGCATTCACGTTATCTATTTTTACAACAAATTTACAATGCGCACAATATTTTACACCGAATTTATAACGCTCCTTTCACGACAAAGTTACAACGAATCTGGAGTCTTGGAAATGAACTTACAACGAATTAGAGATGAATTTTGGAGTTGTAAACCTTATGTATTGTTGTAGTTTTTACCAGAAGCCGAAACGACGCCACTCAGTAATTATGACTGAGTGGGGGAAATGGAAGCGACGCCAAGGCATCTGTTCGAATAGCCCATTCGAAAACTGACACATGGACCAAAGATTCTGGAAACTGGAAAACCTTTTGACACAGAAATTCTGTGCCTAAATTTTCCGGGTCTGGGGGAAGGACAATTGTTGGAGGTGGATTCGAGATCCTACTTAGGTCTACGGAAAAAACGGGTCAAGTACCAAGGAGCAAACTAGTTGCAAGCATCAAAGCTTCAACTCAGATATCGTCATCATTTCGGCAAAGTCTCGTCTTGGAAAGTTCCTCGAACTTGAAGAGAAGTCGGATGAAATAGAATTTTTCCTATTCCGACATAGAAAATTTCCATAAATCTAGCGTAAATCTTACTAGGTTCGACCGTATCAACATAATTGTAAATCTTACAAGATTTCATCTTATCAACAAAAAGATCTTTTATTTCTAAAAGATGTTTATTTTATATATCTATTCATTTATATATATACATATATAGTTTATTTAAAAAAATGTATATATTTTTTTATGTCTTGCTAGATATTAAAGAGAATCAACAATGGCTGACTTATTGTATTATCTAATAATAAAAATTAAAATAAGATAATATTGAATTATAAACTAATATTATTTTGAACAATTATAACTAATTATATATATATAAGTAACCGCGCGGCAACGCGTGATTTTCAGCTCCTAGTATAACTAATAACATTTTTCTGGAAAACTATAATTCTACAAATCAAATATGTCGCTGTAGACTTCACTATATGTGACCTCACACCTTACGTAAGAGTCAAGACAGAGAGTTTGCAGCCACAAAAATTGTCTAAGTTACAAACGGCTCGTAGACATATCCTAATATCCGTTGTTGATTCATTCGCTTCAATGGAAGAAATTGTGTATTGGTTACGACCAATGTTTTGAAACCAAACCCGATGATCCGGTGACCCGATGACTAAATTTGATCCACCATTCTCTTAAGGATTTAACTAGGATTATACCTGCGATATAACGCCGGATTTGATTATTTTCTTAAACCGTATTCATTTAATTTGTTAGAGCCGTGTTGATATTTTGATATATCGTTTTTGAGATGTTGTTTTAGTGGTCCAAAATCTGAACCAAAATTGATCCAAATTAGAGTAATCAAACCCGATAAAATACCCAAAGAGATCCCAAATCTATATCAAAAAAGCGAACACGAACCAGAACCAAATAAAAAACCAAATTTTCCCTTTTCAAGTTTTCTATTATTTTTTAAAATTTTGATTTCTTTTATATAAAAATACTTGAATCCGAATTCGATCTATACGGAACTGTATCCGAAAAAAATACCCAAATAAGTTTTAAGATAACCAAAATATCGAATTATATGAATCGAACCTGATAAAATATCATAATATGTGCTACATCTATGTATCCGGAAAATCAAATTCAAAAGCGAACTACAATCGAATCAAGAATCGAATTTATACATGATTATTTTTATTAATTTTAGATTTTTCTAATTTTTACTATTAAACCTTTATTAGTTTTAAATTTTTATAAAAGTTTATGTCGGAACCTACTATAAACTTATTTCTAGGGGTTGTTACAAATCGTATGTTAATTTTATCTTAAAACTAAATAACATGAAAAACATTGCAGCAGAAAGGAAATATGAAAAGCATTGCAGCAGAAAGGAAATATGAAAATAAATCGTAACAAAATAAAAAGAATACCGGATTAAAGTTTGAAGTATTGAACCCGACGTGAATGAACACGCAACCTTCTGATCTGGAGTCAGACGCACTACTATTGCGCAATGGATCCGGATGACATTTTCACTTATATCTATCAGAGAAATATATTTCACTATAATCAAAGGTTCTTTAAATTCTGTATCCAATGATCGCTTCTAAAATGTATTTGACATGATCGTATAAAAATTGAATCCCACTTTATAGAATTCGAGAACACCTCTTTCAAGAAGATATATATATATATATTTACAATGAATTAAGTCTATCTCTAACTCGGAAGGGAACAAAATGTTGGATCGTTATCATCATTTGAGCCGAGATGTCACACTGGTGAAGGTATCTTCAGGACACGGGATCGTTAAGCCACCCATTGGATGGTCGAACCCAAACTCTTCCTCTGATTTGCTAAGCAGAGCTTGAAACAAAGGTTGGCTCAAGTATGAGACTGGCACCAAATATCTCTTCTTCTGGCTCTCTCCTACTTATACCGCAAGAAACTCTTTTGGTGCCGCCGAGGCTGTTCCTTTTCTCATAGAAGCTAATGCGGTGGAACAGCTTAGAATATTTTTTGCACCTAACCAACTTCTCACCATCACCAATGTCATTTCTATTTTTTCTTTTGTATAAAAAACTTTGAATTCTCTTGAGCTTCTTAGAGATGTATGAAAAGATTCAAGTTAAAGGATCTATTGATTGTTCATGTTGGTTGATAATAAAATGAATGGGCCATGTATATTATATATAGAAAGATCAATCAATTAATTGAAACCTCTCTGAAAATCCTCTGAAACTTGTAGTCTTAAATTGTGGGACACACTAGAACATAATTTCACATGGTCCTGTCTTTACCATTTGGAATAGTTGCATTAATGTCTACTTGGATAATCTCCTCAAGGGCTTGTTTTCTCAATGTTTCTCAATAACAAAGACTAACAATTTGTGTGATGATTAGCTGGCTTGTTCTTTGTTCTATTTTCTAATCTCTGTGGTCTACATAGATTTAAGAAAAACTTAAAATTGGGGACCTGGAGTTGCTCAACAACAGAACAACAAGTCTCTGTTACTGGTTAAGTTGTTCTTTGATGATATCCACAAATGACAGTTAGAATTAAAAGATTAAATATCTCATTTTCTTGTACTGCATTAATTATACAGACATGGAGAAAACAAACCCTTGTGAAGGACTGAAGGGAAGATGCTGCTCGTTAATTTTGTTTGCTTGTCATCTATCCTACCTAGAAGACAGAACCATGTGAAAATTTCTTTGTGTATATATGTCCCAAAGAAAGACTATCTTTCACCAGTAAAACAATCTAAACCTTGAATCTGAGCATCTAACCTTCATCAGAAGGTTCAATTTAGATTTTTTCCAGACTCAAAAGATGGTTTTCTTCAGAGGTCTCTTGGGTGCAGAGAATGTTATCGGTCTTTCTATAGAGGCTACAAGTAAAAGGACAATTTCAGCACCAAAGGGTCTTGCTGTGTACGTTGGCGAAGACCAAGTTCCAATTTCATATCTAAAGCAGCCTTCATATCAAGCTCTTCTAAGTAAATCTGAGGAAGAGTTTGGATTCGATCATCCAGGCTTCAATGATGATGTTCAAAAGAAGAAAAAACTAACATTACTTAGTAGCTATAACTGTTCACCGTAAATGTGTTAGCTTTTGCCCTTTTTCAGTATGAAAGATAGATAATAAAAGTAAAATGTGAATACCATTTTTGTATATGTGTTAACTTTGCTTCTTCTTCTTTTCTTAGGTACAATCATAACTTAGCATGTTTTTGTGATCACAAGAGAAACCAAAGACAAAAGAGAATTATTTAGTCTCATAGAAAACAAAAGAAAAAATAATCACTGAAGAGCATTGAGAGATCGCTGAAGGTGGTGCTTTATAGAGGAACGAGAGTCTCGATGTGATTTGGGATAATATCAATCTTAAACCTACCGTATTTGCCAAGTCCATAACAGCCTCTAAATTCATCACCCACGACATCTTCAAACACGGCCTCTCTGATACTGTTGTTCCTCGGATCGAAATATAGAATATAAAGCGTTTTGAGCAAACTCCATTGTGCAAAAATAAACTCACCAGAATCACAAATACCTTTGAAATGTAGCTCATTACTCCATAGTTGGTCTATATGAGTAAGAGGTAAAACAAAGCGTCTACGCGTCCATTCGTGTTTACCTCCATCTTTCAAAATCCATAGATCAATATTAGGTATGAATATAGAATTAACTGTCGCTAACCTTCCTTCATAAGATACTATACGATAACATAAACCCTTGCAAGCCATTGGAAATATTATGTAACTGGACTTTTCAGTTGTGAAATCAAAGCTCATTATATGGCGTTCACTACCACCACTAATGCATTGCCCATTAGCTTCATAATAGGGAACTTGATGAGGTCATCGACCACAACACCTTGCTACTTGAAGCTATGGAGATTCCAATCTTGCATGAGGGACCAAGTACAAGATGCAAGACAAGTGCGTTAAGAGACAAATTCAGTCACGGAGTTAGCAAGCTACTTGGACTCATCACATCCACCATAGAGACCGACCAAGCGCTCAAGAGCTCGGACAAGCAAACAACTACTAGCTCAACAACCAACCGTGCAAATAAGGTAAGTTTTTGTTAAGTAACTAACCTTCATGCAGGTGGCACCAACGAGTGAGTTAGTATCAACTACACGAACACGCGGAAATGAGACTTACCAAGTTTAGAAGACGCGTGAGCCTTTTAATGTAGTTGATTTTATTTTTAATGTGTTTTATCTTGCATATCTTTTTCTTTAATGAGTGCTGCGCCACTCAAGCCTTCATTTTAATGATTTGATTTTAATGTAGAGTTTAATCGGCTCCTTTCCGCCCATTGAGGACACCACCGATGAGCCACTATATAAGACTCCTTTTCGGTTTTGTATTTTTTTAACCAATGATTCATAAAGCTGAACTTTTTCTTATAAAGAAAATCCTTTGCCGTCTAATCTCTTTTGAGGAGCCAAGAGCTTAGCCAAAATCTAATCTAGTGAGGAGTCCTAGTAGATCGGTGAACTTATCACGATTTTCATCACCAATTCGTGTGGCGTTCTTCTACCCATTCTGCAAGTGTTCCAAATCGTTGGAAGATCGATTCTTGAAATCTTCTCCACCGGTTCCATCATCAAAAAGTCACGAGGATCGACTCATTGAAGTCTTCTCGTGATCTTCTCCGTTCAACAACCACCACGAGGACCTTATCGTCTGGTATAAGAGCCATGTTCAAACCGGTAAATCTGTATCATGGCCAAATTCTTTTATCTTTTTAATTTCTTTCATTTTGATCATTTTGTTTTTATTTCTTTACTTAAATTCATGTTCTTATTTTTAATTTGTTAGTTTCAATTTTTAAAAAAACTGTAAAAAAAATCTTATTATTTATTTTAATTTGTGTTCCAATCTTTAGAGTTAAATACATACCTTATTTGAATAGAGTGAATTTATCATCTATGGCACCCTTATGGATATAGCCTATCTTCTCCCCTTGTTTGAATCTGTTGTTTTCTTCTTTGTTCCTAGATCCGTTAACGTGGAAGCTGATTATTTGGTTAAGCCCACGCTTTCTTCTTTCCTTATCAATATTGTAGGTGGAAACATTTAATTTCTTTAATGAAGGTATTGTTTAACAAAAAAAAATACATACCTTATTCATCATTGCTTAATTTTTGGCTATTTATTTTGAACTTTTCCATCAGATTAAGTGCTAGATTGCCGATTTAAATTTTGTCTAGAGATCAAGTGTTTGCTTTTAATATTTGATCCAACCAAAATCTAAATTAACGTTCGATTTGTTTCTTTTCTTGTTTGTGCGAGGAACCATGTCAAACCAAGATGAGACTACACCTGCCGTGGATCAATTAGTCGGGTTTACCAACACTCTGATCCACATTTAGGCACAGCTCACAACGCTTGCAGCCGGTATGGATAATTTGGAGTGTGCACCACCACTCGCTACGCACGCACCGGCCAACCAAACTCCCCCGTGAACTCCTGAATCTGGTCCACCACCAAATGGATCAATGTTTCGGGAAAAAGAAGAGTGTTTAGGGTATGATTCAGATGAACAGCCCTTACCATGCAACCCATGACGCGCTCCGCCACAACCTCACCCTCAAAATTGGCACCATTATCCGGAATATGAGAAAGAAGGAAGAAGACACGGAGCATATCCATAAAATGAGTGAGAACCGGACTGGCCAAATCACCATGATATGGAAGGAGCAACACGTTTTGTTGATTCAAAACTCACGGTACCAACCTTTGCCGGACGAGTCAATCCAGACGCCTATCTAGATTGGGAACGATGGATCGAGAACATTTTTGAATGTTATGAGTATCCCAACCGAAGAAAGGTCACCTTTGCTGCAACTCAACTCACGAAAGCAGCTTTAACATGGTGGGATCGCGAGGTAGCCGATAAAAGACGCCTACGCCTTGGACCAATCGCAAGTTAGGACGAGATGAAAATGCTTATGCGGCGTAGATAGGTGCCATCATACTATCACCGCGACTTGCAAAAGAAGTTCTGGAAGCTAGTCCAAAGAACCAAGACCATTGAAGAGTACTATGAAGAGTTTGAGCTTCTTAAGAACCGGCTTGAAGTTGAAGATTCGGAAGAAGCCTTGATGATTCAATTCATTGACGGCTTGCAAGAACGGATAGCGGCTAAAGTTGAGAGGAGCCCGTACCACGACCTCCAAGATGTTTTACACTTGGCCATTCAATCGGAACAACACATTAAGAGGAAGACCACAACACGGCCTAAATCTTCATGGACTGCACCAAAGGCTAGTGACTCCAACCAAAAGAAGATCGAGATCGAATCTCGATTCAAGAATCCAAATGCTGAGTCTAGCAAGACCAATGAGGTACCAAAAGCTCCTCAAACTATGCAAACTCATGATGTTACTTGTTTCAGGTGCCAAGGACATGGACACATGGCCCGCGACTGTCCAAACTAGCGTCTCATAGTCATACCGCCGATGGTGGATATGAGTCGCAAGATGAACCAAAAGATGAACCTGAGGAGTTGAGTCCGTAAATAGAATATCCATATCATGGAAATGCTCATGTCATCTGGCGCATACCAAGCACCATCGTGGATGAAGAAGACAAGATGAAAAGGGAGAACATCTTCCATACATGTTGCATCGTCCATGAAAAGGTATATAATCTAATCATAGATGGAGGTTCGTGTGCCAATGTTGCTAGCAGGTACATGGTGGAAAAACTCAATCTACCACGAACCAAGCATCCACATCCGTACAAGCTTAGGTGACTGAGCAATAAAGCCGAAGTCAATGTGGACGAGCAAGTCACCATACCGTTTAGCATTGGACGATACCGNGAGGTTCGTGTGCCAATGTTGCTAGCAGGTACATGGTGGAAAAACTCAATCTACCACGAACCAAGCATCCACATCCGTACAAGCTTAGGTGACTGAGCAATAAAGCCGAAGTCAATGTGGACGAGCAAGTCACCATACCGTTTAGCATTGGACGATACCGTGACCAAGTGATTTGTGATGTGATCCCCATGGAAGTTAGTCACATCTTGCTCGGAAGGCCATGGCAATACGATAGAGAGGTGCTACATCAAGGCTGAACCAAACTCTACACCCTAGTGCAGAAGAAGAAGAAGTTCACACTCGTGCCATCAACACCAGCTCAAGTGCGTGAACTACAAAGAAAACAAGCTAAGGAAACCGAGGTTAAACGTTCCAATCTTTATATCTATTCACAATCAGTTTCTAAAGCTATTAGTAGCCATAGTACGGTACTACTCATGGTCTACAAAGAATGTTTAGTCGCAGGTNCAACACCAGCTCAAGTGCGTGAACTACAAAGAAAACAAGCTAAGGAAACCGAGGTTAAACGTTCCAATCTTTATATCTATTCACAATCAGTTTCTAAAGCTATTAGTAGCCATAGTACGGTACTACTCATGGTCTACAAAGAATGTTTAGTCGCAGGTTCAACCGAGACCACTCTACCCGTGGAGATTGCAAAACTTCTTGAACAATTTCAAGATGTCTTTCCGGAAAAGATACCACCTAGTCTGCCACCACTTAAAGGAGTCGAACACCAAAATGATCTCGTGCTCGGAGCACCATTACCCAACCAACTCGCCTACCGCATGAACCCTGACGAGACCCATGAGCTAGAGAAGCAAATTCACAAGCTAATGGAGAAAGGATACATAAGGGAGAGTCTCAGCCTTTGTGCAGTTCTGGTGTTGTTGGTACCAAAGAAAGACGGAGCATGGAGGATGTGCATGGACTGCCGTGCCATCAAAAAAATCATTGTCAAATACTGTCATACCATTTTGCGGTTAGACGACATGTTAGATGAGCTATCCGGAGCTGCCATCTTTTCAAAAGTGGACTTGAAGAGCGGATATCACCAAGTACGGATGAGAGAAGGAGATGAATGGAAGACCGCTTTCAAGACCAAGCAAGGCCTATACGAGTGGCTTGTCATGCCGTTTGGACTCACCAACACTCCAAGCACATTCACGCGCCTTATGAACCAAGTTCTTCGACCTTTTATCTCAAAGTTTGTTGTGGTATACTTTGATGATATCTTGATTTATAGCAAGAACTTGCCTGAACATATCTCACATTTAGAGATGGTTTTGAGTACACTTCACAAGGAAGGTCTATATGCCAACTTTAAGAAGTGTGTCTTTTGTACTAACGAGCTAGTGTTTCTAGGCTTTTTTGTTAGTTCCACAGGTCTAAGAGTGGATCAAGAGAACGTCAAAGCCATCCAAGAATGTCCAACCCCGACTACCATTGGACACGTTCGTAGCTTTCACGGACTAGCTAGTTTTTACCAAAGATTTGTGCGAGACTTCAACACAATAGCAGCCCCACTCACCGTGGTTATCAAGAAGGATATACCTTTCAAATGAGGAGAGAGCCAAGAAAAAGATTTCCAATAGCTTAAGGATAACCTTACACAAGAACCGGTACTATTTTTACCGAATTTTGATCTAACATTTGAGGTTAAATGTGATGCATCAGAACTTGGTATTGGAACCGTGCTCACTCATGGAAACAAGTCTGTAGCTTTCTTTAGTGAGAAACTAAGTGGAGCCACGCTCAATTACCCGACATATGACAAGGAACTATACGCCTTAGTTTGGTCTTTAGCGACTTGGAAACGTCAATTGCTAGCCAAGGAGTTTGTTATCCACACTGACCATGAAACCTTGAAGCACTTAAAAGGCCAAACCAACTTAAAGAAGAGGCACGCACGCTGGCTTGAGTTCATTGAGATATTCCCATATGTTATCAAATACAAAAAGGAAAAAGACAATGTAGTTGCGGATGCCTTGTCAAGACGTCACACCTTAATCTCAACCGTGGAAGCTAAGGTATTGGGATTTGAAAATATTAAGTCACAATATGCTAGTGATGCAGATTTCAAGGAAATATATGAAGCTAGTGGCCGAGGTGTTTTTGGCAACTTCTACATTCAAGACGTCTTTATATTCAAGAAACGGAGACTATGCATCACTCATCCATCCGGGAATTACTAGTTGATGAAGCACATAGAGGAGGACCCATGGGTCACTTTGGAGTAAAGA
This sequence comes from Lepidium aucheri, assembly GCA_900406435.1. NCBI lineage: Eukaryota > Viridiplantae > Streptophyta > Magnoliopsida > Brassicales > Brassicaceae > Lepidium > Lepidium aucheri. Next base: position 1,129 of record OVBA01007712.1, on the reverse strand, counting down.
AAACATTGAGCACGCTTAAGGAGCATTTCTATTGGTCTCACATTAAGAGAGATGTCTTCCGGCATTGTAAAAAGTGCACCACATGCCTTAGTGCCAAATCTAGGGCACATCCTCACGGTCTTTAGTTACCTTTTCCTATCTCTAACGCCCCTTGGGTAGATATCTCTATGGATTTTATATTAGGATTGCCCAAACATCAAAGCGAGACTCCATATTTGTGGTTGTGGACCGATTCTCCAAGATGGCGCACTTTATCCCCTGTGACAAAACCAATGACGCCTCCCAAATTTCCAATCTTTTCTTCAAAGAAGTGGTGAGGTTGCATGTATTAGCAAGGACCATAGTATCAGATCGAGACTCAAAGTCTCTAGGACACTTTTGGCGGACACTTTGGCGAAAGCTAGGAACCAAACTTCTCTATTCTACAAGCAGCCACCCTCAAACGGACGGACAAACAAAAGTAGTTAACCGGACAATTGGGACATTGCTAAGGACCAAGGTCAGCCAAAACATCAAGAGTTGGGTAGAAGCGCTACCATACATTGAATTCGCCTACAACTGATCCGTACACTCCACAACCGGTCAAACACCATTTGAAGTGGTTTATGGTTTCCAATCATTGTCTCCTATTGATATCAAACTATTGGCAACACCGGAACAAATCAGCCAAGATGGAGACACCAAAGCCGAGCATGTCTGCAAGCTACATGAGAAAGTCAAGGCAACCATTGACGCACGGACAGCCAAAATCAAAGCACGAGCTGACGAAGGATGCAAAGAAGTCATATTCCAACCAAGAGATTGGGTATGGATGCACCTAAGGACCAAGAGGTTTCCCAAGGAACAAAACCAAAACAAGAAATTAGCACCACGTGGCGCCGGACCATTTCGAGTAGTCGAACGCATCAACAACAACGCTTACCGCCTTGAACTCCTGGAACACATGAAGGTACATCTTGTGTTTAATATTTCCAACCTAACCCTATATGAAACAGGTGACACCGATCCGGAGACGGAACTTTCTCAAGCGGGAGGGAATGATGAGGTCATCGACCACAACACCTTGCTACTTGAAGCCATGGAGATTCCAAGCTTGCATGAGGGACCAAGTACAAGATGCAAGACAAGT
>OVBA01007711.1:0-13948 GCA_900406435.1 Lepidium aucheri | reverse complement strand
AAATTTGATCCATATTCTAGAAAATTCCATAGAATAAAAATCTAGATATTACGATAAAAATATCTAGATAACTATAATAAAATAATCTAGATATTATAGTAANTAGATATTATAGTAGAACTATCTAGATTTTGAATAAAATATTATAGATATTTTGTACCTTGGAGACTATAAATACCTCCATCTCCTCTCATTTGTAATCAAGTTTCTAAGATAAAATCAAAGAAGTAAATAACTTTCTTCTTCATAAAATTTTCCTCTCATCTTCTAAATTTTCTTAAACACTTTCTCCATAATCTCTAAAATAGTTTCCTTCCAACATTTAATATATCTTTTTGTAATCAGTTCATAAAAATTTGCATATTCTTTGGGCTTAATGGACGAGTGTGGAGTGATTTTTTGTCGAATGTGCCATGAAACAGACAACTAAGCATCTGTTCGCACTATTCACTGTTGACTCGATCATCAAAAATTTGAGACATTTGATATATGATATATACAATAAACTCATAGATCTGACTTTAGATTGCGTTTAAAGATTACTGAAATCCAGAATATCAAAACATGTTCATATCACACTTATGTATTTGCAAATCCTTATTTTCCTGGAATTTTTTTTGGAGTTAAATCAAAATCCGTTTTATTAAAGTTAAATTCTTTCAGCTTCCATCACCACGAGGGATCCAAAGTCTCGGAGTACATAGGCCGCATTCTCCAATTTCCCAATTGTTATTGTGGACTTCGAACTCAAAGACTAATTCCCTGGAACTCACTTTTCCATCGAATTCGAATACGTATAGATGCTCATTTAAATTTGGAGAGAATATGTACCCTAAAAGTGTAGGTAGGAGATTGTAGTTTTTTGGTCTACACATGACATTGGTACCACTCTGTTTGTCCTTGATCCGACAAAACACTTCCATCACGTTCCAGTGACCAGCCTCATTGTCACCCTTATTAACCAGCAATGTGCAAGCCTTGAATCTCAAGGATGCAGGAAAATGCATATCAATACCATTCAATTTGACTGACAATGAACTTCCTGTTGTCCGGTAAATGAAGTATGCAGGCACTCTTTTTCCGGGGAAAAGAGCAAATCTACAAGTTGTTGTCTTGATGATAAGGTCCCTTGCTTCTTGATTCAGTTTGAAGCAGTTAACAAAGTTGAGATCAATAAACTTTGCATTGGGAAAAGAGCAATCTAGTTTCTCTAGGGACTCACAGTTTTGTGCATCAAGAAATGCTAAGGAGACTGGAAGCTGTGGGAGCAAAACCAGCTTTGTGCATCCCTTTATTACAAGTTTATGTAGACGAGATATTCCCTTAACCCATGGACCAATTTCTTGCATACTTGTATCACTTAAATGCAGCTCTGTAATGCGGTCAAAAACATGTGGGGATTCCCCGAGTTTTTCACTGTATGACATTTGTAAATCATGAAGACGAGACCATGACCTTATTGATGAAGGAACTTCTTCAACTGCAGTTCCATTGAGCCTGAGATCTTTGATATTTGTGGAAATCTCAGGAAAGCATTTCAACGACGTACAATCAGTGAGATCAAGTTCATTGAGAGATTTCATGTTGATGTTGACTGGAAGGACCTGTAGGTTTATGCAACCTTGCAAACGCAACGTTAGCAAATTATGAAGATTCCCTATAGAAGAAGGCAACTCCACAAGACTTGAGCATTTACTGAGATACAATTTCCTGAGACTTGTTATATTCCCAATAGAGGATGGTAACTCCACAAGACTTAAGCACTCATTAAGATCCAAATTCTCAAGTTTAGTGAGATTCCCAATAGAGGAGGGGAGCCTCGTAAGACTTGAGCATTCATCTAGATACAAATTCTCAAGATTAGTGACACTTCCAATAGAAAAGGGGAGCTTGAGTAGACTTGAGCATTCTGCAAGATACAAATTCTTAAGATTAGTGATATTTCCGATGGAGGAGGGCAGTTCCACAAGACTCACGCACCCACTGAGATCCAAATTATTGAGACTAGTGATAGTCCCAATAGAAGACGGTAATTCCACAAGACTTGAACATCCTCTGAGATTAAATTCCTTGATATCAATGGCATCACCAAAAAAAGCAGGGAACTCTACAAGACTTGAGCAACCACTATAAACAAAATGCTTGAGATTCACGGCATCCCTAATGAATAAAGGGAGCTTCACCAAACTTGAGCAATTTTCAAGATCCATTACCCTGAGATTAGTAGCATTGCCAATAGAGGATGGGAGCTCAACTAGATCTAAGCATCCATTGAGATTCAATTTCTCAAGATTAGTGCAATGTTCTAGAGAAGAAGGGAGCTTCACAAGAGTTGAGCAATTCTTAAGATCGAGTTCCCTGAGGCTCTTAGCATTACCAAGAGAGGAAGGTATTTCAACTAGATCTGAGCAACCATTGAGATCCAACTCTTCCAGATTAATGGCATTTCCAATAGATGTTGGGAGCTTGAGAAGATTTGAGCAACCAGTAAGCTTCAACTTTATTAGACTAGTGGCAGTTGAGAGATCAGGAAGCTCTTTTAGATTTACCGAAAAACTCAAATCTGATCGACTGGATGGAAACACAAAGACATCATACGAAAAAAACTTAGTAGTGGTAAGATCATTTTCTCTTTCCGGCAAAAGCATATTGTATATGAAAACAATCGAATAAAACTAATATGTAAAAGAAAACTTACTTGAATTCCTTCCCACAATTTCTCAAGCTCGCTGTCAGGCATGTTTAGTTCAATGAGGAACTCCGGATTAAAATTAGAAGGCAGACAAGTCATTGGAAAACATTCCCAATGCAATAATCTAAGTTTTGGGGGTAGATAGTTCATACTTTGTGATAAGTACGATCTCGGCTGAATGTAATTACCGTCAATTCGTAAGAACTGGAGATTAGACATTCTTTCAAAGGCTTTCTCACTTCTATATAACTCATCTGTAATCTCCGAGTACTTGAAATCTATGCCTATAACATTTCTACTACCCTGAAAAAGAGGCCAAATTAATAAAAATACAAGTAGAGACGATTAGTTAGCAAATATGTTAGTGAGCAATATAGTCAAAACTTACTATTGTATCATCATTTAATAGTAGTAATATATCTCTCGTATCAACCAGAAATTGACGCTGCCCAGGGTCATGAATGGATTGTGTACGAACAATTTCTCTACCCAAATGTGCTAGCAAATTATGCATTCTTATATATCCTGAAGTGATAGATATAAGAGATTTCTCAGTTAAGATTTGAAGACCTTGTTTCAAATGAGGGAAATTATGTGCAAGATGTTCTTCTACTTTCTCAACCCATTCATTGTTGAAAAAGCATGCAATATGAAGAAATAAGTCTTTATCTTCAACACATAAGGCATCATAACTAAACTTCAATATGCTTTTGATTTCTCCATTAAGGCTAGTCCTTAACCTTGGCAGTGCTTCGGTCCACTCATGATAAGACAGTCTTTTGAAATGTGATCCCATAACCCTTAGTCCCAAAGGGAGTTTACCGGAAAGTTCTGTGACTTCCCAAGCAAGCTTCTCAAAGCCATCATTTGGGAACTTGTGACCAAAAGCATACATGCATAAGATTTGAAGAGCCTCATTGTTAGGAGGAAAATCCACCTCGTAAATTTGGTTAACCCATGTCCATTCAAAAGCTTTTTGTCTTGAGTTGTGATGATAATCCGACTTCCAGGACCAAACCACTCACTTTCTTTAGCTATTGCCTCTAGTTGCACCGACTGATCCACATCATCAAGAACGACAAACACTTTCTTATCTTTTAGCCTGTCTTTGACAACTCCTAAATGATGAATCTTGATATTATCATGGTTGATTATCCGAGACAAAAACTCTTCCTGTAATTTCAGTTTAGCACTGTACTCATCGTAACAAGGTGTTGGATATCTCACTTTGATATTCTCCATGAAAACACTAAGTTGGAACTCATGAGAATGTTTGGTAAACAGAACTCTTGCGATGGTGCTCTTACCAATTCCAGACGGACCCCAAATCCCTATCATTTTCACTTCATCGGAGTTTAGATGTAAATACGGTTCCACCTTTTCCATATGAGTATTCATCCCAACTAAACTGTCGAAATCACTTGTTGGCGCCGAGTTAATCAGCTCGTTTGAAACATCCGTCGCTATTTTTTCTATCATATTCGCTTCATTATCCCTAACAACAGAAAATACAATGTACATATATAGTTATGTATATATGCATCTCAAAAATACCACATTTTATGTTTTTGTTTTCTAAAATTTCACAACCACATTCTAATGATTCAAATATAGCACAAACTTAAGTATATGAAAAGTGTTCAAGATTAAGAATTTTTCCAAATTTATACCAAATTGTGGTAATCTAATCTAAAGAACAATCCGATTTTGTGGCATTTTGAGTAATTTTCCATATTTTATTTTGATGGATTTAAATGAAAGTAGAAGTTATAAGGACGAACCATTTGCTAGAGTGGTAACCTGCTATTGTGGCTACTTTGGCCAAAGCTTGTGTCCACCTCTCAATATCCTCCTTAGTTTTACCTGTACAAGTTTTTCTGAAAACGTTTCCAAACTTTCCGGTTAGCGTCTTTACATCATATGGATCTACTTAATAAAAAATAGCCATCACAGTTTGATTCAACTCTTCCCTGCACTTCATAATTTCAACCAATTCGTCAAGACACCACTTTGAAGATGCATAGTTCCTAGAGAGCAATATAATTGCAATCTTCGACCCTCTAATTGCTCGTATGAGTTCTGGACCAATGGATTCTCCTCTCTTTATCCCATTATCAATGAAGGGTGTGATTCCTTTTCTTTGAAACTCTTTCTGAATGTGACTGAAAAAGTCTCTGCGGACATCCTCTCCCCGAAAGCTTGGAAAGACATGGTGTGTCCAATTTTGAGACAAAGGAGATGGGATAGAGGAAGAAGATAGAGAGTGTAAAGAAGGAGAAGAATCTATTTCTTGATGGGATCTAAATCTTCTCAAAAGCGTTAATAAACCTATTACAGCAGCAACTGTCGGTAGGAAAAAGGAAGAGTCCATTTTGTGTGATGAACAGAGGAACAAGAAGCTTTCTGGAGAGATATGTTGTGGACAAAGTAACGAAACGTTGACTCCAACTATATTGACCCAGAACTTTGTTCATAGAAAGTAAAAGTAGCAAGAGAAGAGAAGCTTCGTGGAAAAAACTTGCCACCGAAAAAAAACCTATTAGTGCATTTAATATAGATTATTTTCTCAAAATTTTATCCCGTCAGAAATAAAGTAGTAAAATGTTTCATTAAAACCACAAAAACAATAAACATAACACAATATATTGAAAAACAAAAATAGAGTCGTTCCTCACAAACAAACTCATCCCCAACTTATTTCTCCACGAACAAAAGCAAAACTATAACACATCAAATAGAACCACCACTTTTGTAGTATAATAATAATTCACCACCATATAACTCAAAAGGTGGCAACTTGTAAAATAAAAAATGCGTCTGCATTTTCCTTTGAGTTTGTGTTTTAGTTTTTAGGGACATTAAGCCTTAGTCTGAAATCTTCTTCCATGAGAGGAAGCCCTTCTCTGAGCTTCACCTTTGGCTCCCAACCCAACACTTCTTTGGCCTTACTAATGTCTGGTTTCCTCTGTCTTGGATCGTCCGGTGTGTTCTCCACCATCTTTATCTCTATGCTTGGGTTAATTAGCTGTGTTTAACATATAAATAACACGCATCAAGAATGAAAACACGAAACACAATCGCAGTTTCTCATCTCGTTTAGAGATAAACCAACTCTAACCTCCTTAACAGTCTCAGCCAGTTCCACCATTGTGAATTCACCTGGGTTACCAATGTTAATAGGACCAGTGTCATCACCTTCCATGAGACGGATCAGTCCGTCCACCATGTCTGACACGTAACAGAAACTGCGGGTTTGTGTCCCTGGTTTCTGAACTGTCAATGCCTCACCTCTACACATATGTTCATGGAAATAGCTAAGCAAAGATGAAAGAAAACTAGTTTTCAATGAGTCGAGAAAGCAGAAGACTTTACCGGAGCGCTTGAGCGATAAAGTTGCTCACAACACGACCGTCATCGATGTTCATACGAGGACCATACGTGTTGAAGATTCTAGCAATGCGGATTTCTACAAATAACGAACCAAGCAAGTGAGAATCTTAAAGGAATCACTGAATATAGAAAAAAGTGATGCGCTGTGTTCAGGGAAACACAAACTAACCAATGCCGTGTTGTCTGTGGTAGTCAAACATCAAGGTCTCAGCTACACGCTTGCCTTCATCATAGCAACTCCTAACCCCTTTTTACGATAGCAAACAGGTTCTTTTTTACAAATCTCTTAAAACTAACATGCAAGAGAATACACTAAGATGAAACTTACCAATTGGGTTGACATTTCCCCAGTAGCTCTCGGGTTGAGGATGGATGAGGGGATCTCCATAGACTTCTGAGGTTGAGGTGAGCAGAATTCTGTTTAAAGAAAGAACAGGTGTTAGCTGCAAATCTGAGCATAACTAGAACATGGGATTAAGAAATAGGAAGAGTGGTATGTCCCCAACCTTGCTCCAACACGCTTCGCTAGACCAAGCATGTTTAGTGTACCGATCACATTGGTCTTGATTGTCTGCAGAAACACATTAGATATCAGGAACTAAAGCTTGTAACCATATGGTGATATAAGAATACATATATCCATACAAACCTTAACAGGGTTGTACTTGTAGAAGATAGGAGAAGCAGGACAAGCAAGATGGTAAATCCGATCAACCTCGATCAACAAAGGCTCTGTAACATCTATTTAAAGCCCAGAACCAAATAAAGATGACGATGTTGAAGAAGACTATACATTTCCACCTCTACCAACTAACAGAGTTTGGAGACCATACCGTGTCGAATAAGCTCAAACCTTGGGTGACCGATCCACTTCTTGAGGTTTTCTTTTGAACCAGTGAAATAGTTATCAGCAACAATAACCTGGAGAATAAATAGAAAACATTCAAAGTTGATCAAAATTGACAACAAAAACCATTTCAGTTTGGTTGAGGTTAGACGTATCAGACCTCATTCTTCTCATTTTGCATCAGCTTATCAACCAAATGGGAGCCAATGAATCCAGCTCCTCCCGAAATCAAGATCCTCATATTGGACTACACAAACAACAAAAATTTAGCATCTTTAAACTCATTTTGAAAACTAATACAAGAATCCTTTAATCAGCAGCCAATATCAAACTAAAAAACTCCAACCCCCCTCCCCAAAGATCTGATTCTGTAAAAGTTCGATAAAGTACAATTATACAATATACAAAGTTCTTCCACAATGTAGCCAGCAAAAAGGTTCAGACTGTTGATAGACTCTCTATAGTACTATACTGTGCTAAACGTCAGATCTAAGTGGTATAAACAAAGAATCGATTACAAGGATCTTCATTACAATGCCAAAAGAGATCAAGTTATTACAAAAGATCCTAGTTACACAACTAATCGAGCTCACCGAACTAACACAGTGCTTTAGAAAACAAGGATTCACAGGTGTAACTACACTGTTTCTCAGATGAAAAACGAGATTCGAGTGCATTAACGGTGACGATCGTATATTAATTCTCAAATCAGAACGAAATCGCTTGAAAATTAAAGAAATTAACCTGACAAAACTTGGAATTACGCAGAGGAGAAGGCGAAGGTGGAGGCTTTGCGCCGTTCTGGTTCTCACTAGTAGCTGCCATTAGCTGAGATCTCAACCAAATGAGATTGATATTGACAAAAAAAGAAACAAAGAAAGAAACGAAGAGAAGATTGTGAATTTCGATCAGAGAACAGAGGATTTACCAGAAGCTTCAGAATCGAAGAAAATAAAATGTAGAGGAGAAGACGTGAACCAAATCTTCTGATCTGATGAGAAGAAGAGACAGGGAGAGATCATCTACTTATAAGTCCCCCAGGTGTCTGAACTTCATCTACCAAATTCCAGATTTTGATTTTCTTTATATTTCTTTATATTACAAATAAAATAAACTAATATAGTGATTAATAATTTAACTTAAGGTTTAGGGAAGAAAGAGACTTCGAAAACACGAAATGAGGAAATAACAAATTAGAAAATTGACGTTAGTTACTAATTAGCTACTAAATCACGACAACGTTTGACCTAACATCAATCTGACGTGCCAATTTTAACGCTAATCGAAAATTATATCATACACATTAATATTTTATTACCTTTTAAACTAGTAAGGATTATAACCGCGTTCTAACGCGGGATGTGATTGTTTTGATTGGTATTTTAAATCGTGATCATTAGGTTGTTTGACCTATATTGATATTTAAAAATATTGTTTACATAATGTTATTTTAGAGACCCGAAACCTTAACCTAAATCAATCAAAATTAGATGAACCGAACCCAACAAAATATCCAAATAGATCCTAGATCTATGTATTCAAAAAACCAAATCCGAATCTGAACTGAAACCAAATTAAGAACTAAATTTTTTGTTTTTAGATTTTTTTCTATTACTTTTTAAATCTTGAATTTTTGTACACATATACCTGATCCTAAACTCGATCTATACCAAACTGAATTAGATGAACCGAACCCGATAAATATCAAATAAGATGAACTCAATTAAAAAAATATCAAAAAGGATCATAAATCTATGTACCCGGAAAATTGAATCTGTATCTGAACCGGAACCAAATTTATAACCGATATGTTTTTATTAAATTTAACTTTTTAGAATTAGTTTTTATTAAATCTTTATTAAATTTAAAATTTATATATATATTAGGGTAATTATGAATCTTAGGTTAATTTTATCCCATAGTTTATAACACGTTCAAAATGAAAGTATCTTCCGCTTTAATATATAAGATTTACCATTTTTGTTTGTCTTTTATACAGATAATTTACATGAAGTGAACTCGGCAAGACATATATGTTCTCTTATCTATTACGGACTCAATTTTTCTTTTTTTTAGGGAATATGTCAAAAATAACCTACTTTTCATTCATTCTCCATAACTAACCCACAAAGATAGAAAAATTATAATTATACCCTTAATGACCAAACAAAAAATCAGGAACCGAAATTACCATTATTCCCTACATAGGAAAAGAAGAGAGACTTCACTTGAAGTCTTCTGGTGTTGTAGAAGACTTCCACTGAAGTCTCATCTTTAATTATATATTTAATTTAAAATTAAATAGTAACTATAATTATGTGGTCCTGATTTTTATTACAAAAACTAAAAATAAACTATTATAATGTATGAAAATGAAAATTTAACAAAAACATGGTCACCTATACAAAAGAAAGATCATACTACAAACTTTATCATAAACAAACTATGTCATGGTTTAGGGTTTAGGTATATGGTAATCATGTGGAATTTGTTAAATTTTGCAATTAAAATGTACAAATGGAACAAATGAGGTAAATTGTACATATATCTTCAAATTATATGAATTACGACTAACATTTGGGAACATATTTCATTTGCGGTATAAAATTTACAATACAAATTTTAGAATTAGGGTTTAGGGGTTAGAGAAGACTTCAGGGGAAGTCTTCAAAGTAGAAAATTAAAATTGGTTTACGGTTAACCAAAATTTCCCAACGAATTGTAAGAAATTGAAGTGGTTTATAATTTAGAGGTTAGATGAGACTCCAAATGAAGTCTCTGAATTCAAAATTATGATAAGTTTATGGTTAACCAAAATTAACCAGCGAAGAAATTGAAGTGGTATATAATTAAGGAGTTAGAGGAGACTCCAAATAAAGTCTCTGAATTCAAAATTGAAATTGGTTTACGGTTAACCAAAATTAACCAGCAAATTGTATGAAACTGAACTGATATATAATTTAGAGGCTAGAGGAGACTTCATTTGAAGTCTCCTAATTTGAAAATAGAATTTTGGTTTAAAGTTAACCGAATTTAACCAACGGTTTCGTGGATAACGAAAAATTGATTTTAGTTTGAGGGTTAACCAAAAATTGATTTTGGTTTGAGGGTTAACCGAAAATTGATTTTGGTTTCGTGCGTTACCAATAATTGATTTTGATTTCCTTCTCAACCGAAAATTAATTTTGGTTTGAGGATTAACCAAAAATTAATTTTTGGTACGTGGTCGTTAACCAAAAATTGATTACGGTTTGAAGTGACCCCAAAACTGATTTTGGTTTCGTGTTTAACCAAAAAATTTTGGTTTGAGGTTGAACCTAAAATTGATTTCGGTTCAAGGATTTTACCAGTAATTGATTTTGGTTTAAAATTAACCGTAATAAACCAATGGTTTCTAGATTAACCTAGGTATAAAAAGAAAAATAACACAACTTTTAACCCTAGGCTCTTTCTCTTCTTCCCTTTTGGTCGAAAAACCTCTCAACTTCTTGCCGGCCGCCGTATGTTTTAAACCACCGCAACATTTCTATACCGCGACATTGAAATTGGTTCTCTTTTCCGGCGAGACATCGTGAAGGTAATTTTACCGTTTTCTCTTCTCATTTTCCATTTTTGTGCTTTTTCTTCTTAATTTTTCTGACAGTTTTGTATTTTTTCGGCCAAAAAAAGACACCCTGACAGCTCCGCCACCATCTCCGACGGTAATTTCTCTCATCTCTCTCATCTCTTTCACTTTCTCTCATTTCTCTTATCTCTTTCACTCTTGTCTTCTTCTCTTTTCAGATCTAACTTTTTTTTGTTTTTTTTTGTGAATATTTTGCCATCTCCACCGCGTTTGTGCATATGCATAGGAGGAGTATTAGGTGGTATTTTTTGCAACATTAAAACTTGATGAATATGATAACTCTACATTTTCTTTTTCTACATCTAAATCGTTCTCATCTTGTAGAATTCCAAGAAGTTCACCATGTGTACACTCATCCTCTATAAATAGCATTCTTCCTCCTTTGCAGTTATTAACCTCGAAATGCCAACACAAATCTTTCATTACCCATTCTCCATAAATAACATGTATATGCACCATTTTCCTGCAAAACATTACATATACAACATTAGAATCATATAGTTAGCTACAAGTATTGTTAAAAACAACTAAATTTTCAATTTCAAAAAATTATCACGGAGGAGACTTTGGATGAAGTCTTCTTTAAAACACTGGAGACATCAAAAGAAGTCTACAAGCATAAAAGAAGACTACAATGGAAGTCTTTGAAGGTTATTTTTGCATTTAACTAAATGTTGACTTTTATTTAGGAGACGTCCATAAAAGTCTCTCGTTTAGGAGGTTAGATCTGCAATTCCCCAGGAGACTACTAGAGAAGTCTTCTCTGTTTCTTTTAAACTTGAAGTCTCCATTTAATTCCGTAGACTTCAGATGAAGTCTCCTGAACATAAAGGAGGTTACTTTTGCAATTGACTAAATTTGACTTTTAATGGAAAAGTCTCCTTATGAATACAGAGACTTCAATTGTAGTCTCCAACGAAACTGAAAGAGACTTCTGAGAAATTCTATACTATTTTATTAATTTTTGATTATTTTTTTTAAGATCATATGTGGGACCCATTACCGTTTTGAAACTAAAAAATTCATTTAGAATCTTTTGAGTTCTTTCAACTGAAGTCTCCGGTTTTCATTTTGCCCTAGTTTGGTCCGATAATCTTCCCGGATTAACTTTCAGTTATCTTTTTCCAACCACTTAGGTTAGTGATCTCTCCTCCTTGTTCTCTTCTTATCTTCGGTACTTATTTTCCTTTGCATCTCCTCAAAAATTATGTTCTCCTAAGAAGTAATTTTTCATTGTTTCGACTGCCCTGAGCTTGATAGCAGGTCAAGCACGTGATCAGTCGGTTAGATCTTCTCAATGATGGAGTTTTTTTGAAGACAGAGTTAGCATACGAGTAACAAAGGCATTTCATTTTCATGCAAGTCTCTGAAGTATATTTCATCAGAGGAGAAGATTGGTTGTTGGATTTCACAACCAAAACAAGAGAGGGATCTGCAAGGTCAACACGTAGCACTTTGTTTGCCACGTCATAGTCTAGATCTTTCCAAAATATCGGCTATTTGTTTGGCATTTTACTCTCTTTTCTTTGTTTTGTGTTGTCCATAATGTCCAGGCTTATTTGACATTTTAAAAAAACTATGATGACCCAAAAAAGCTTATACTTAAATTTTCCAAAAACATATAAAAAGTTATGTATAAAATTAGTATTGTTATAAACAGAAATAATAGTAAAACAAACTCTAAACCACCGTATATATTACAAAGTTACATGAAAAATTTATACTTCAGTTCATTAGTTATATATATATATATATAATATTTATATTATTAATTGATACATATGTTTACTTTAGGAAATATGTCATAAAAAACTTTCAAAATTTCACTTCAAACTTTAAACATTTTTACTCTCACAATAAATTTCTGATATGATTAATCTGGTGATATAAACTCAGAATAACATTTTTGTGTGTAAGCTCACAAAATTTCACTTCAAAACAAATTTTTTTTAAAAAAAATGTAAAAAATCATTTAAAATTCCAAAAAAGGAAAAAACATTAAATTTTTAAAAAATTTCTAAAAAGAGATTTTCAAAAATACTCCTTTTGGCATGTACCATTTTTAAAATCTACCATTTCCTTTGAAAATTGGGAGAGAAAAATAATTATCAGAGGGTATGTTTTGAAAAATGGCATTTCGAAAATGACATTTTTAGTAATTCTTTTTTCTAAAATATTACACCTGATATTAATCACTAAAATATTTTAAACCAATTTAAAATTTAATTAATCAAAATAAATTTCAAAAATTCATATAATTAATTCAAGAATTCTTGAATTACAAAAAAAAATATTATTATTAAAATATTTAACTTTTTCCAAAAATCAAAAAAAGTCTCATATAATATCAAATATTCGTAAAAATCCAAAACAAATGTATTTGATTAGTACAAACTTTGTGTTACATTTGTTTTTTGAATTTTCATTATGTATATCTTTTTACGTGTATTTTTTGAAAAGAATGTAATAATAATTCTTAGTATTAATTATTAAATAACTTTGAATTTTAATTGATTTTTATTCAAATTTTTGAAAATACATTGATCAAAAAAATTAATTTAAAAATGTATTAGCTATTATTTTTTGAGTTTAATATGTTAAGAATTATTTTTAGGATTTAGGGATTTGTTTTAATTTTTTTTGGAATTTTAAAAGATTTTTTGGATTGTAATTAATTGTTTTGAAAAATAACTATTTTTAAAATGAAATTTTGTGGCTCTCATATAAAAATGCTATTTTGGTGGTTTGAATCACCAAAATAGGCATGTCAGAAATATATTAAGGGAGTAAAAATTTTTAAAATTTAAATTGGAAGTGGTTGTCAGTTTGAAAGTTTATTATGAGGTATTCTAGTTTACTTTATGCATATATAAGTCCTAAACTAGCATATATTATAAAATAAAATATTTATAAAAATAAGAAATTTAGAAAAAAATTATATAATAATAATATTATTTTATATAAATAAATTTTTTATTTAATTATTGTGCTCTCTTTTTCTATTATAAATCTAGATATAGTTTAGGGAAAATTGCAAAAATGCCCTTCAAAGGACATTTTCAAAAAATGCCCCTCAACGGAGAACATTTTAAAAAAATGCCCCTCATTATGGAAAAATGACCAAAATACCCTTATGTTATTATTTTTATATATTTTTACAAACTTTTTTTCCGCCAAAAACAATTTTCCCGCAAAAAAACTTTTTCCCGCCAAAAAAAAAAGATTTCCGCAAAAAAATTTCCGTTATAAGAAAAAAATTTTCCGCCAAAAAAAATTTATAAGAGAGTTTATAAAAATTTTTTATAAGAGAACTTATAAAATTTATAAGGCTTTATAAGACAGATTATAAAATTTATAAGGTTTTATAAGAGATCTTATAAAATTTATAAGGTTT
>OVBA01007710.1:0-13954 GCA_900406435.1 Lepidium aucheri | reverse complement strand
ACCGACTGATAAAATGATTGGAAAGATAAATGAACCTCTCAATAATGGAGACTTATCTTCAAAGGAAAACATTCGAAAGCTCCTCTTATAGTACTCAACAAGCTAGAAGCAGAATAATTCTATGTTTACAGGGTTCAAACTATAATATGGGTCAAAAGTAGCAGCCTTTGAATGACTCACCGAAAGATCATCATTGATTGTAACCGGCAATGAAGGCATCTGTCTCATCAAGCCAGGCATATTATTCATGTTGCGAATTGATAAATTAGCTGAGCAGGCTCCACCACATTTATAAGAAATGTTAAAAGTATCCACTTACTTGTTTTGGATGGCGATAAGGTTGTTCCTTGTCTGAAAAAAGAGATCTAGGTTATCCTATACCTGTTAGTAAATTATCAGGACAGAGGGATTTTAGCAAGATCAAATTTGCATTCCTTCAAACAAAGATCATCTACAACGTACCTTATATGAGGAGATATTAGCTTTAATTCGGCTAAAGGCTTGTATATTCTGTTGTAAGAGGTTTATTGCATTGCCACTTGAATCTGAGACAGAAAAACAAAATAATTAGTAAGAAAGGGCACACCTAAAAATTACTGCGACTTCAACTGAATTCTATATGAAAGAAAGCTATACAAAGGTAACAGGATCAGAGAGAGGACTTCATCACAATATAAACATATGGTACGCACTATTGTATTGGAAGTATGGAGATCAATTCAGGTCCTTAAGAATGCATTTTAGAAGACAGNGGAAAATACAAACCCCCCCCCCCCCCCAACTTAACTACCTATGCCTAAAGGCTTCTTCCAAGACCAAACTACTCTGAGTTGCAGTTATCTTAGTCACCCTCCCTTACCGATTAAAGGTCTCACTGAAAATACAATAAGCGCTTACAAATTTTTATCTAAGAAAAGAAGACCAGATATATACTGACATGATATTTATACCACAATATCAATAAGCAATAAGAACACATTACTTTTGAGAACAGTATATGATATAAGTGTGTGCATATTAGTGACCTTTGCTCAATCCGGATGGAATTTTTCTCAGATAAAGATATATGTTAACCTTCACATGTAATTTGTTTATTAGAGCTAGAGGGCACTAAGAAAGGATATGGAGCCATGTTATCAGCCAAAAGAGAAGGTATGCTTGACGTAGATGGCAATTCTGCCTGCTTGTCTTGAAGAAATGTAAATATTTTAGAAAGTTTCATTTTAGTAAGGGAACCTTAAGACCAAAAACCTCAAGTTATCAATATATAGAAGATATGTTCTATCTCATTCATTGGAGCATTTTTTTGTCAACGGCATTCATATATGAATAGAAAAGAGAACTCAGTTTACATCAAGAATCATAAGCTGCCTCTCTAACACGACGAGTAAGGGCATCTGCTTTATGATTCAGACATCGAGGGATAGTTGATAAAGAAAAAATGGAAAATAACAAACATAACCGAGCAAATTCCTCCTGGTATGGTGAGAAAGCTGGCCACTCCTCCGGTCGATTGAGAATCTTTAGTACTAGCTCACAGTCCGTTGAAACTTCCACCTCCGATATGTGGAGCGCTAAAAGCGATTCCATTGCCCAAAGGACAGCTTCAATCTCTGAATGGAGAGCAGATGAACTCCTATTAACACTCCGAGCCCCCATAGACACTCCTTCCACTGCATCTGAAAAACCGAACCAGCCTAATTCCGTATTGAGGTCCGAACTTTTCCAGGAGGCATCCACATAGCACTTGAAACCTGTGAAGCTCTGATTAGTTGTGGAAGGAAAAGCAAGTGAGGACTTGCAAGAACTTTTATGAACTGGAGGAGAAAATCTCAACTCCTTAAGTTCATTCCGTGCTAGAGACCATTCTTTAAAATCAGTCTCTGCTTGAGATAGAATATTTTGCGGATCCGTAACACTGTTGGTGAAACAATGCGCATTTTTCGCTTTTCAAAGATGCCAGATAACCCATGGAAAGTACTGAAACTCCTCAGAATTTGGTAGTCTCCAAACAAATAATCGAAATTATACCACTCTGATCCTCTTGGAAACCTATCCTGGGGTGTCGGAACACGAGACAAAGCCCATGTTTGGAGTGCCGGAGGGCATTCAAAAATAGCATGATTAATGGTTTCGATTTCTGCTCCGCATCGGGAATAAATCGTATTGCCATTAAAACCTCTTGAACTGAGATTTTGTTTAACTGCAGTGCATCCCGATAGTATTTGCCAGATAAAATGTTTAATTTTATTAGGGCAGTTAAGTTTCCATTTTTTTTGTATAATGCATGAAAATTTGAGTCAAATTGACCAACTGAAAGTAAAGAACAGGTTTCCTCCATTTGATAGCCTGATTTCACCGTATAGCGTCCAGATTTCAAGAAATGCCATCCCCAGTAATCCGGTTTATGCCTTCTCGGTAAAGGGATACCCAAAATAATATGAGCATCAAACGGGTCAATATACTGTCTAATTAGTGTTTCCTTCCAAGCAAACAACCTATGATCAATAAATTGATCCACCGTAAGTTCAGGAAAAATATTATAAGTTTGACTAATTGCAAGTCTGGCAAAAGTGTCTGGTATCCAGGGATCCTTCCATACTTTTATGGACCGACCTTCTCCAATTTTTCGAATTCTTCCTTTGGAAACTAAAGCTCGGGCCGAGATTATACTCCTCCATCCATATGATGAATTTGTCTTAACTTTGGCCGTTAAAGGACAACTATCTTTAAAGTATCTCCCTCTCATTACTTTTGCAAAAAGTAAGTCCGGAAAATTCACTAAGCGCCATAATTGTTTAGCAAGCAAAGCAGAATTGAAATCCTCCAACACCCTAAAATCGAAACCCCCTTCAAATTTTGGTTTAGATAAATTTCAATCCAACATAAACTCATATAGCAAAACAAACAAAAAAGTTGCTTTTAGTTGATATTTAAGAGTACCACTCGTCAGACTGAAAAATTGAAAGAATCGCCAACATACCTTGCTAGAATTTATCCGTTTCCCACAATTTATTTCTTCTGATTTTCTTCTCTTTCTCTTTGTAAAACAACAAAGCCCCTAATATTAGTGGACAAAGACATAAAGTGAAACTATGGTATCATTCTGTATAGGGATGTTAATATGGGTAAACCCACTCTATTTAGACCCATTTCATTTAAAACCCAACCTATTTTAACCCCAAACCCATTTAACCCCAATTAGTTTTATACCTATTTAACCTGGCCCATTTAAATCTGTTTAAATATTTTGTACCCATTTAAACCCATTTATATTCATTTAAGTAACTTTTATTTATTTCAACTTATTAAAACTAATCAAATAATATTAAAGTATAATTTTATTTTTGTTTAAAGCCAAGTATAATACCTCAAATTAAATAGTTCAAAATAGAGACAATTAAAAAGAATAAAAACTTATTCATAAAAACTTATTATTACAACAAAATAACGATTGTAATAATAAGTTGTAATAAGTCATTTTGAAATCATTATCGACAATGGTAAAGTTGGAAGTCATTGGAATCAAGAGAATTCTGAACTAGTACAATAAAATCTTATAGAGAAAGAAAAATATATATTCGAGTTATTTTCCCCCCAAAAAAATTTCCTGCCAAAATTTTTTTCCCGCCAAATTTTTTTTCGGCAAAATGTTTTTTGGTAGAAACAAATTTTTTTGAAGAAAAAATTTTGCGGAAATTTTTTTTTCGGAAAAATTGGCGAGAAATGCTATTTCGAAAAATAAACTAAGAGTATAATTACAATTTAAAAAAACCGAAGAAATTTTTTTGACATAACCTATTTTTGCAAATGAGTATGCATGAAAAGTATTATTTATATAATTTATTTTTATTTTCCTAAATATATCTAAATTTAACAAATAGATTTAATAAATGAGTTTAAATGGGTACCCATTTAATTTTACTAAAACCCATTTACTAAATGGGTCTAAATGAGTAAACCCATATAAACCCATATAACATTTTTAGATATATGGGTCTAAATAGGTTTAAAATTATACAACATACCCATTTATTAAATGGGCTTTGCCAACCCATATTAACATCCCTAATTCTACAGATAAGAATTTTTCTTTGGTTCAAAAGTTTAATCCTATCTACCGTTAGGCTCCCACTTCTCAACTCAGGCGACAAGAAGACCAAATTTACATCCTAAGGTAAAATCCTCTCTAACCAAAATATCAATGAAAAGCCATTTCATTCTGTGAAGTATATAAATCTCTTTAGTACAGTTAAGACAAGTTCAAGCAAAAGTTAGCATAGGTAACTTAGCAAATCAAATATATCCTAAAAATGTAATCAGCTGTGATGAAATGTTACTTCAAAGCTTCATCTGCATTTTCAACATGTGGTTGATCTCCTTCCACCAAATAAGGATGTGAGCAGACTTTGCGTAATTCATTATTATGTTAGAAATCTGAAACATTTTTTAACCACGAAAATTATCCAAACTAACATATATAGAGTCTAATATGTTCTTAAACCAATCAGCATAAGCACATTCAGATCTAAAGAACTTATTTGGCCACCTACTCTCTTGGCCAATATTTAATAATTACGGGTAATTATCGCTTTGTAAAGTTTCTATTGGTGGCTACTCAAATCAACGCGCAAAATAAGCTCTTTTTTAGGAGGTAACATCTCCTTCATTACATCTTTCTTGACCCCTGCAATATGAATACAAAAAGCAAGGATCCATGGTGAGAGATTTTCACTTCTTAAAACTTTCAAACAAGTATTTATTCATAAAAGTTGTTGACAGAAGCTATCCATTTCTGGCTCTCGTTGCAGAGATCATGTCCTGGGAATAGGGATGCTACGTGGCCATTAGGGCCAATACCAAGAAGCATGATATCAAATTTGGGGAAGCCTGTTAATTCAGATGTGCGGAGGATCCCGATTTTGACCAAATGTTTGAGGTGTGTCTCGTAATCATCCCTTGCAGCCTCGGCAGAGAGGACTCGTTTATTGCATATACACTTCCTGGCGGAATTGGAACCTGAGCATAGATTAATGTGAACACGTTTAGCTGAATTTTTTATCAATTCAGTGATCAGTTATTTCAAACATTGTAGGCAGCTAAAGTTGCAGAAAAATATCAACCAATAGATAAAATCGAACGTATTTTTGAAAATCTAAATAACAAAGAAGTGTTGGAAGAAATTCATTATCAATAGTTTTGATACAAAAATAACTGCAAGACACAAATATGTCTCAACCAAACAATGGAGAGACAGAATTTGATGAATACCTTGGAGAGAAAATTATCATAAGCTGTCATCGTGATGCTTGGGGTCTACCCTCTCGTCTACCCAAAAGAAATGCCAATTTGACCAATTGACGGAATAAACAAAAGGAGATTCTACTCATTTCCTAAACATATTTGAATAAACCATTTTTATTAGAAAAAAACATAATTGGGAAAAAAATATGCCAAATGTCTGAAACTCAAATAAGCGAAATTCAAACCAAAACTGGCAGATGCTAGTTCAAACTCTTACATCTAAATCATTTAAGACTCGAATAATCGAAAAAGTTAAAAGAAAGATAATGGCAACACATACATACCACAGCGATTTGATGAGAGAGCCACCAGAGACAACAACAGTGAAAGCGCCTCTTTCTTTGCAAAACTTATGAGAGAGATATGCTGTGAATTTAGCCAAATCAATCGCGAAATTCTCCTCCAGATCAAATATCTCAACTCTCTTCTTCTCATCCTTGCCCATATACGTGGTAGTCATGCTTCTTACTTGCGTTACTTTTTTCCGTTACTTGTTTATTGGTACGATTAACGTAGAAAGGAAGAAAATGATTTTCAGCGATTTTATTTTAAACTGCGACATAGTGATGGTTGAGGAAGATGCGTAAAGAATAATGGAAATGTGGGTTACCTAAAACGTGGGATTAGTAGAACAATATTTAATATAAAAAATTTTGATTTTTAAAAACCATTTAATGGGTTTCGAAAAAATTTGTTTGGAGTAAAGTTCACCTAAAATTTCGGAATGCCAATTTTTGAGCTCAATGCCACGTGTCAGATGGTAAGGGTGGTAGTTTCTCTGAAAATAACTTGTGTATTATACTAATTAGGATTAGTTTTAGAAATTTACAATAATGGTCATATACTCTATGATTTATGTATACCACATTCTCTAATACTTTTTGTCCCATGATCTATATTACACCACGATTATTTTTTTGTTATCTCTTCTCTTTCTCCATTAGTTATCTTTTCTTTTTCTCCCTTTGCATTTTCTATGCATCGTGTCTTTCATTTCAGAACAACTTTTTTTCCATTGTGTTTTTTATTTCAGAACAATTACGCAAACATGGCAGCCATTCCAAAGAAAAACAAATTTTGGTACCTTACGCTTGTTCTTCACAGTTCACTTTGTTCATAAAGTTGAAGCCTTTAAACAATTTGACATTCCGTGCTAAGATTCTTCGTTGAGCTTATTGTGAATACATTAAACTTATATTTGGAGATGAATTTGTAAGTACATACTAATATGTCGAATCAGTATGTATAAATGAATCTATTCTTTTATAAGATTATTGCTACCAAAAGATGTTCTAATATGTATATGCAAGTGATCCAAAATAAGAAGTGTTCTCAGAAAATATCAAATAAAAAACGGTTAATTAATGAACAGTCGTTTTCTAATACAAATACGAAAATCCGCATTTACAATATAGTGTTTAACAAACGCTGATGTTATTAACTTTTTGGCACAATCCAAAAAAATATGTCATTCGATGAATATGATGGATATTAATACAAGTTAGTATTTTGGCATTCTATTTTATTCATACCTAAACTTCTGTTGTTTTGGAAAGAAAACCTAAGCATTTTGTGATATATGTTTCTAGAATAATTCACATGACGTAAAAAAATATGTACAATTTCAATACATTGGGACCATCAGCTTTGCATCCTCATGATAGTGAATACAGAGAAAGAACCTAAAGGAAGTACATAAAGTAAGAAACATAAATTTATCTGAAAAATATCAAACAAGAGCAATGTTTAAGCAGGATTTATCACAAGACGTTCTAAACCAAGCTCTGATAGAATTTAGAGCGAAGATAGGTAAAGTTTCTGATCAAATTAGAAGAGAAAGAAAAGATTGCACAAGTAAAATACGGTCAAGTGTGATTCTATTACTCGAGTTCGAGTGAACAAAAAAGATTACATTTTTTCAAGGATCTCCACTCCTATTTATAAGATATAGAAGCGGTTACAACTGATTTAAAATAGGAAAGATTACGTTCTTGTTTAGATTCGAAGATATCTAAAAGATTCTTGCAAGATACTCGGAAGTTTTCCTTATGAGGAATAGGAAATTTTTTCATTTCTTCTTTTGATGATGTGTCATCCAATTTCCTTCTCGTTCTGCCGAATTGCCAAAGCGGAGTCTTCTTGAGTTAGTTACTAAAGACTGGGATTACCCTTTGGTCGCTTCGCCGAGTTCATGACTTGAGGATTTATTGGATGTTGATTATTCCCATGGACCAAAGTAGGATCTCTGATCCACCTCCAACAATAGTTGCCCCCTTAGACTCGGAAAATTGTCTGTGAACTTCTGAGTTGGTTAGTTACCTGCTTCTGGAATCTTTGGTCCACATGTTAACCGGTGATTGGATCACTGGGGCAGTTTAACAGACTAATTAATGATTACCCTCTTTTGTCGTTTTGGTTTCCAGTAAATTATTGTTACATGACAATTCGGCTTCCGGTAAATTCCTATAAATACCGCAACTTTTTATTTTTAATCTCCATTTGCATTTGCGATCACTAACCTTTACTGTAGTTCTAACTCTCTCTTCTCCAGTACAAACTTTTCGGACTTCCCTCATTCTCTTTAAATCTTTTTCTTTTCTCCTAAAATATGGGGTTTGATGATTTCCACCTCCCAATTGTTATGGACGGTATAAATGCCATTTTAGATGAAGAGAGTTCTTGTCGGACGGGAGGATCAGCCAGAGCAAGTACTGCACTTCCGCCCATCCCTACTGAGACTAGGGATATTACTTTGGTCTCATCTATGCCTAGTGCTGGTCATGGTAATTTGCATCCTTCAAAGAGGTCTACATTGGTGCTCTTTAGATAGAGTCAATTGCTGCAACGCGTGATATTCCTCCAAGTGGTGCTTCGAGGAGGAAGAGGGGAACACCTGCTGACTTTCGATTTTCCCACAACCATACGAACACGGCGGCAATATTGTCATTTCTTGTTGAATGCGCAGATCTGATGTGTCACATCAGAACTTCTTTGGAGCTTTCCCCCCCTCATGGCCAAATCCAGAATAGGGAAGAGTATGAGGAGACAACATATGTCCTTTTTAAGGTTCGATTCTATTAGGTTTCGAGTTTGGCATTATTGTCATTTTAGATATTCATCTTAGGTTTTTGATGACTGTGTTTTTTGCTGGTTAGCTTATATCCCATCTGAATGACATCTTGCTGGACCGGGAGAGGATTCAGGCTCACCTTGATGAAAATGCCCATAAAACTGCTCAGCTTGTTAGTCAGACTGGTCAATCTCACCTAGAGGTGGTGGAAACCAGATCTAGGTTATCTGTAGTTGAGGAGGAGCTTGCTCATGTGAAGGCCGAGTTGAGGCAGGAACAGGAGATGTCCTAAAGCTGACGTAACAGGACTCGGCTTTGACTGAGACGCTTAATTGTGTTAAGTCAGATCGGAGCACCGCATCCAGAGCTGCTGAGAAGGCGAATGATTTTTTGTTGAAGCTTTGTTCCGAGTTGGACTCGATGAAGGAGAATTTCTACCTTTGTCTCTGAGAGGATTTGAATGCAGAAAAGCTGAAGATCTTCCAAGATCTTTGTGATCAACTCTCCGCTCATTTCGAGAGGATTGCTTCTCGCTTCAATGATCTTGACGCTAACTTGGCTGCTCGACGCCCAATACACATGTTTGAACAATGTTCTTCAGCTGTCGCGTCAGGGTTTAAATATTCCTCCAGTGGTTTTTAATTATATGAACACCGAGTTCGGAAAGTTCAAGGAAATTGTCAACATGGAAACCTTAACGGCGCTTCTTCCTAGAGGCTTTAAAGACTTTCTTACCGACCCTACAAATCACTACATAATATTTCCCCGTGTTTTGTCCTCACTCACACGATTCCGAAAATTACTTCCAGGAAGGTCACCCATCCTTTGACTACTCCAGCTCAAGCACGCTTAACTCTGGAGTTCTCTTTAAATAGGTGACCGAAAAGATAAGTGCATTTTGGTGACATAGGTGGTCAAATCAATTCTTTTAAACCTCTCCACATGCACCACCACATATCATATTACCCAAAACCGGGGTGTTACATAGAATCACTTCTTTCAACAAAATTCTATTTGGGCTTCTTGGTTATTAACTTTTTTAGGAAAACATTTAAACTATTTCTGGGTTTTAAAAAATAAACATAATATTCTAAATTATTCTAAATAGTGGCTAAATGATTCCAAAAATATGAGTTTTGAGACTAGTAAGGTGTATCGTGCAGTTAAAAACCATAAACTAGAAGAAAAGTGGCATAAAACGGTGTATGGTTCCTAGGTAGAATTCCTAAACATAAATATAGAGTACTAGTTGTCTATAATATATGCTTACAAGAGATTAATTAAGTGCATAGGGTCTAGATGTTCCAATAAATGGAATCGAGAGATTACTGTTTTGGGTGCTATTTCTCTTGGATGATTTGGTCTCACTTGAGTTGTCGGCTACAAATTCCTTCTTTGCGCATTAGGCCTTTGAAAGAACAGAAAGAGATTGCTTTCACAATGATACAATTTCAAGGTAAGGCATTCATACCCTATAGAAGTTGTTACGTTAATTTTGTTAGTTCGATTTCGTGAGGGCTTGAGTCCTAGTCTTTCGCAACAACTTTAAAAAAATTGATTACATTATGTGGGTTTAAAAGTAGATAGCTCTGAGTATTGCATCAAATTTTCCGAAATTGATGAGAATGCCATAATTCTTATTTCTCCTTGTTTCGGCCACTTTTAAATGGCATTGTGGCATACCATTATGAACATCGTGCTTTCCTCGTTTTCTATCTCTTTTTTTTATTTACTTGTAATAAATTTGTATTCTTGGATATTCCTTTTGTGACGTGAGCGGGAATTGATTTTTTTGTAGCATGAGTTTGATTACTTTCATCTTCACACTTTTTTTTTCAGCTTGCGAAATCCCATCTCTTCCTTAATGATGAAATCTCGCAATGATAGAACCTTAGCATTGTAAGGTATGTTCGATTCATATGTAATCCTATTCCCCTTTTCCATGTCCTTTGCTCACAATGTTTATCTTATTTATAGACCTAAAATCATTATAATGTCTAATACTTATTTTTCCTTATGTTATATTCATACATAATTTTTTATCCCTTATCAACATATATTTTAGATTTTTGGTGATTTTATGTATGATACTTGTCAAGAAAGAAATTATTTATTTATTATCAGCGACATGTATTATAGACATTCTCTACAATCGACCCAAATCGTCTTGAGTTGTTATATAGGAAGGATAGACGAATATTTTTGACATCTTATTTTAGTCATCTACATGTCTATTTTTGTGATATGGGACAGCTAATCAGAAATCTGAGTTCATAGACATAGACATGGATTGCATCTTGGTCATAGACATAGACATGACCAAGATTGACACTGACTTCTTCTTGGTAAAAAATCAAGTCACCATTTTGTGGCCTTCATAGATACAAACATTTGACAGATAGAGAAATCAGTCTATCAATATGGAGATGACATCTAACACTATTAATCCGCATGTCCATGTTTGTGGGACATCTTATTCTAGACATCAGAGTTCATAGGCATGAACATAAATTGCATATGTTTTATAGACATAGACATGAATTCTTTGTCATGGACTTGTTCCAATAAAAAGCAATCACCATTATGTGGTCTCTATAATTACAACATCTGGCAGATAAAGATTTTGATATGCCAATATGGAGATTGAATTAGGAAAAATGTAATTGTTGTCTTCGCATTCATAGACATGGACTTAAATTCGTTGTGTTGTGTCAAAAAGTTGAACCACCATTAATTGTCCTTTATTTTATCTTCATCTGGCAAAGAGAGAATTGATCTACCACAATGGTGAGGACATCTAATGAGTTGAGAAATATGTTTTCTAGCTCATAAAGATGAACATAGAAATCAGTCTCCCAATATAAAACTTATGTGGTCGGAATTGCTCTCTGTGTGGATCATGTAATGGAGGGAATTATTCTCTGTAAATCTTCATATTGTGTGAGAAGAAATATCTGTTTTCAATCTCATTAGATAATATAATTTTGTCCTTAATCCCACTTTCTTAATTTTTATTTCCCATATGGTTATAGTCAACTATAAAGTGAAATATCTTAATATCATTTAGCGGTCCTTGTTCTACAATTTGTCATTGAGAGGAAATTGTGCGAATTATGTTCCCACTATATGCATATTCAGACGTCTCCTTCGTGATAGCTCTTTCTTGTTACATTTTCAACGTCCTTTGTGATATCAACCAATTCAACATCATGCCTTTTTCTCACGTAGTCACAGTCTTATGGAATGAATCTTCTATAAAATATCATTCTCAAGATTCTTTCTATGGTAGTTGATGAAAGTTTCGAACGATTGGGTCAATTCATTGCCTCATGCTGTCTAGGCCGATATTTGAGGGAGAAGAAATCTCTTCTAAAAATAGCAAGCATGTGGATAGTGGAGCTTATTCCCATGGTAATGAATTGTTGTTTGCCTTACATGGTCTTGTTTGTCTGTTTTGTTAAAGCTTGTAACTCATATGCTCAGTGTCTTGAGCTTGTAAGATTAGTAGCCAAGGAGGGTTATAGTGAAGACAATGATGATATATATGTTCGCCCTCAAGGTTGAGGTCACGCTCCCGATGTATTTCACACTTGAAATGTACAAAATAGCACCAGATGAGTTTCATATGAGGTTCAAAACAATGCTGCAGTTTATGGATTCTGCTGTATTTCTCTCATAAGCTGAATCTGTTAAGGCCTAAATATTTAAAATTATTGAAGAAAGTGGGGTTATTAAGGCTCGCAATTACAATGCTTTGTGGTGTTTTTAAAGGTTCCAAAATGCACAAGGTTATGTTATAATTGTTCTCTTTGCGATCCTTACTTTGATTGTTTTGTTTGATGGCGATCTCTCTAGTTTTCATGTCATAAGCGTGTTTTGTGTTTCTAAATGGTGTGCTACATCAATGATTTTTTCCTCTATGAAACGTCCACTTATGGATGTTTCCATTCTGTATGCTATCTTATTCGGGCCATTTCTTTTTTATACATTCTTTGTCCGAATGTCATTATACTTTGTATACCCATGTCTTTCTAAGTGTTATTTGTCTCTCTTAGACATCTTTGTAAAATTCTTGAATATATTATATGTCTCTCAAAATTTTATTAGTTTTTATTACGACGCCTATGTAACTTTGTTCAAATATATACTGTTATGGGATGTACCTTATATATTTCATACAAACGTGCAATACCTTGCATTGAAACATGTGCAACAAGTTATATTTTTATACTTCTTCAATAGTAAATGTTCAATTAATATATTATTTGTAAATTAAACTGTAGAAATTTGTAGACGAATTTAATATTATTTATTCCTTCTATTTTTGCTTATGTATGTCATCCACTAGCCCTCTCCAACCTAGGTTATTCGAACCAACTCAAACCAAGATTATGTAATGAGAAAACTATCAAAAATGCCTTATTTCCAAAAAAACCATCAAAAATGTCCTGGTACTGTTCGAAATCATCAAAAATATCTAGGCACCATTTCTCTCTTCTGCAACTTGACGAGTTTTCCCCTATCCGTTCATATTAATTGAGATGGATATATATCATATATGTCCATTTTCAATGTCCTTTTCGTATGGACACCCTTACTACCATGACATTTATCCATATCGATATTGACATGTTTAATTTCATATGGCTAATATGAACATGTTCAATTTCATACTATAGAACATGAACATGTTCAGTTTCATACTAAAAGACGTGGACATATGTCACAAATGTCCGTTTTCAATGTCATTTTCGTATGGACACACTTATTGCCATGACATTTAACAATATCGACATGGACATGTTCTATTTCACATTACAAGACATGGACATGTTCAATTTCATACTACAAAACATGGACATGTTAAATTTCATACTACAAGATATGGACATATGTCACAAATGTCCATTTTCAATTTCATTTTCATATGGACACACTTATTGCCATGACATTTAACAATATCGACATGGAAATGTTCTATTTCATATTCAAAGACATGGACATGTTTAATTTCATACTAGAGGACATGGACAAATTCAATTTCATACTACAAGACATAAACATATGTCACAGATGTCCATTTTTAATGTCATATTCGTATGGATACACTTATTGCCATGACATTTAACCATATCGACATGGACATGTTCTGTTTCATATTATAAGACATGGAGATGTTCAGTTTCATACTACATGACATGGACATGTTCTATTTCATATTACAAGACATGGACATATTTCTATGGACACAGACATGGACCATGGCAAATATGAGTGCCATTAACTAAAACACAAGAGTCAAGTTAGTCTTTTTAGCCTTAAAAGCATAGCCCGCCAAAGAAGTCCAAAATGTCAGGACATTTCTCATAATTTTACAAACATTTTAGGCATTTTTGATGAAATTCTCTAATGTAATATGGTTATACTTTGGATAATCCTAAATATCCGATTGGATATAATTTTGAAAAATCTGTCTGATTCGGGTTCGGATCAGGTTTTATCCGTATAACCTGAATAACCCGATTATATATTAATATATATATATATATATAATTATATATATATAATATTTACTATTTA
>OVBA01007709.1:0-13957 GCA_900406435.1 Lepidium aucheri | reverse complement strand
AAAACGGCTAAATAGAACTCCTAAAATGTGCTAAAAACCATGCATATCAGTATTTTAGGAGTTTGTTTATGAGAAGAATCAAAAGTACAAGGAAGGAAAATCTGTTCTTGAAAGGTTAATACCTGATTAACAATTACTGTTGTGATGATCTAAGAGAACAAAGCTGGGACTGAACCTGATCGGAAGCACAGGATGTTGATGACACTACTGAATTAGGTACACTATTCTTCTTTAGTTTCTTACCAACAAATAACACTTGGCCCTTCAGAAATCTTAAGAAAGACCTATTCCATACTTAGATTATACAAAATGATGCAAATTTTTGGTATAGTTATATTAGACATAGTTGAAACTTCTGTATGACATTCTACTTCTTTGCTTCTTGTGCGACCATAAAGCTTTTAGTGAGCTACATTATGGTGCTCTTTAGTTGTCATCATCTTTACTTAAAAAGAGATGCACTATTGTGAGCTGCTCTATTTGGAGTTGCTTGGATCAGTCTAGAATCATTGATACTCTTATGTTAACCTCTTGAATCGTTTGGGTTGCCAAACTCATTTCTTGCAGGATCAAAAGATCGAAACAGCGAATAATGGTGACAAAGCAAGGAGAAGAGCCATGGACAAATCAAATTCATGAAACCATTCTTTCTTCTTTCTCTCAGTTGTAACTTAAAAATTTTACAATTAAAAAAAAAAAAAAATTTGTCAAGAACCCCAAGTCAAATTCTACCATTAGAATTCCTAAAAATTAAAACCTATATTAGAGTTCTTAACTTTTTAAAAATCATTATTTATATTAAAAAAATTGTTAAGAACCCTTAATGGAGTTCTAATTGTTGGAGATGCTCTAACAGACGGTGACTTAAAGCAATTATTGGAGAGTGGCATATATGATCATAAGTTCATAACTATCTCTTTCAAAAATCTCTAATTCAACATTTTATGGCATTTTAGTTATCTATTTTTTGTATAGTAATTATTTGTTCTATATCTATTATTGTTGTGTATGTGGTAGCTGAAGCTCTGGGTGAATAAGGTCGTGAAAGTGTTCATCACCACCAAGAGATTGCGACGTGTTGGAGACCATGAGGATCTGAGAGAAGGCTAAAACAAAAATGAGAAAAATAGAATCCGAGACCAAAAGAAGCACGAGCAAGGAAGACGAGGAATACTAACAATGGTGAGCTGGAGTTCCATTGGTGTCAGAGATGATGACATTTTTACGATTCTCAGTTTTTGAGCTAGAGAAAAAAGGCTTATTGCGTTATATTGGTGGTGACATGATCTATTGTTTTGTTGTGTGCAATATAATTTAGATCGTATGAAAATAAAAATATAAGTTGTTCCAACAAATTCATGCTTAATTAGGTATAATTACCTCTCCGGTCACTGCCTTTAGTCCAGTGATTCATGGTAAATCCACTAAAAGTAAGCGCACATATACAATATGGATCGAGTTTCATCGCCTACGAGATTTATGTAGGAATTTGGCTAATAGGTTACTATTTGTGGCTCATATTGATATTACCGTTGAAAAAAAAAACAAAAATATAAAATATATGTTTTATAATATAAACCATATTGATGAAAACCACGAAACACTTGCATCAACTTATAGAAGATTTTATTAACAAAAATTAAAGTAAATCAGCAATTAATCCATGGATTATTACATATAAAAAAAAGAACACAAACTGAAAATAATACATTAATCATAGATTGAACTTCATTTGCATGATGAAGGTTTGCATCTGCAACTTTTAGATTTGTTTGGCATCACTTTACAAAAAGCTTTCATAACATTTTTGTCACCACAAGCTTTTTGACAGTCATTTATACCATGTGGTTTATCACACATTCCCGCCGGCTCTCTAATTTCCATTTCAGCACACGACAATTCCTGACAGTATGCATTTGGTATTCCTGATGAAATAAGAAAAATTTAAATCGTTTTTGATTAAAGAATGCATACCTAAGTGAAAAACTAACACTAAATAACATGTTAACTACATGTGTTTTGAGTTCGCAAATCTTCTCTCAAAATTACAAAAACATATTTCTCATATATGATATTTTTGTTAAATTATTGATCAAATATCACAATAAACATAAGATCAAACACTAATTACAAAAGAATTGAGAGGGAAATTCATACATTATATAATAGAGATTACCTGTCATTATGAACAAAAATATTATTAAAAGAGCTGTGTATCCAACACTATTTGTTGTTTTAGCCATTTCTGTTGTTTGGTTCTTCTCTCTTTATTTTACTTCTTGTATAAATGTTTTTCTTGTCTTGTTTTAATAAATTGACTTATGTTTTTTATTCATTCATTTGTTCTATTTATAAAGATTTTTATTTTATTTTTATTTATTAAAAATAATAATTATTACGTTATGAATGTCTATAAATCAGTAATAGAGGAGAAAGAATGGGTCTTTGATGACTTTTTCTTACTCCAATTTTTTTTTGTTGTTTTTGGCATATAAAAAATCTTTACTTCAAAACAAAATTATATAGAATATTAAGGGGATTTATTGGAGGATAAATATTTACAGATTTAAATATTCATATAAGATTTGAAAATCCGTGTAGAATCCTAAAATTTAAAATCTATAAAATATATCTAAAAATCAAATCAGCTAGATTTTAATATCAAATAAACTAAGATTTGAAAATCATACAAACTAGATTTCAAAGTTAAAGCTAAATAATTTTTATTATAAAAAAAAAAAGTAAAAAATAATGTATGGGAAACAATTAAAGAAATTCGTAATGTGGAAAAATATGTTTGTTGCGATGCGCTAAAATATAAACAATTATTTAGTATATCAATTAATCAATGTTTGGATTATATATAATATTATAAGATTATTGTTCAATCTTTTAATTGAAATTTATTATATTATAGACTTTTACTTGATTATATGATAGACTTTTGTTATCAGAATAATATAGTCTTTGGTTCGTTATTATCTCTTGCTGTAATTGGGGATGTGAATTCATAGTCACTTCTTAACCATCATCCCACTAGCAAACACATTATATGATGATTAGACTATAGATACATAAATCTTATAATGATTATAAGTAAATAAAAGATCGATAAACAGGTTGTCGTTCAGTGGAATGTGAGCAAACCTCCATTGTGTTATAAATTTATAATGAGTTTCGTATTTCTCTAACATGTTTTTTTTTTTTTTTAATATCCAACCAAATAACAAGATAAGATTCTAGGAAGAATTTCGAACCCTTGTATTTTAAGTGAAATACGATAACAAATCCCTTAAAATTCATACCCAAATCTTTAACTTTAAATACGGAGTAATTTTAATTAGTATTTCTAAATTATATAACCAAATAACACATGATTTTGAATAAAAATTTCAATGTTTGAATAATACGTGATTTGAACAAAGATTTTAAAAATCAAAACACATAATTTTATAAGGATTTTTAAATCAACTAAAACCCACCCTCCAATAAATTCCTCTTAAGTTCTGTTCTTGGTGTCATACTGAGGACCAGCCTCAAACTGAAGCAGCTAAGCTTAACAATCTCACCCTCTCTTAAGGTCTTTGAGCACAGACAAAGCGCCATATAGCACTGGATTTTGTTGTCTACAGATTTTAAATCCTTGGAGCTAATCATCCACCACCAGCTTCTTGTCTACGCTTGAGAAAGATCGGTAAAACGCTTTGAAATGTCTGTACGCGATGTCTATATCGTCTGTTCCACAAATCTCTCTTACACTGTTTCACAAGTAACAAGTTCCATAAACCAGAAGCTAAGTCTAAGGTAGATTGACTTGGAAACATGAGAAAGAAATGCCAGAGTGTGAACCAGTACTATACCTATGCATAGAAAGCTGAGCTATGCCACAATCAACTGTCCGAATCCCCACTCCTGAAGCCAAAATAGGTCCTATCGTAGAGCCACATCCCATATCGTTTCTCACCACAAACTCCTGTACAGATAGCAAAAATCTAATTGTCTGTATACCATTTGACTATGGGTTAACTAGGCTAAAGCACTTGAAAGAACTATGATGTGTAAATTCCAAGAACCATAGAGATACCACTGCTTTCAACATCTGAACAGAAGGCTGATGAAGACCGAGGCGTAGATGTTTCCCTTACTATTGCGTTAACATTAAGAAAAATATCTAACCTGAACTGGAAGATCATGGAGCTTAGCGACTTCTCTGAAAAGAAAAGAAGTGATTCCACTGGTTGCATAGCGTTGGTTTGCGTTATGTTTGATAACGAGACCCTTGTGTATTTGAGGACGGTGGTTTTCTTCATGCTTGTCTGCAAAGTTTGGATGCACTCCATGAGCCATGTCTGCAGACACTGCAACCACATGAATCCATACAAAATTTTCAGTAATAGGATTATGTTTCACTATCATATGAAGATACATTCACATAAATAATTAGAAAAGAAGAAAGTGTGTACCAAGGAAAGATTTCCGGATAGTACGGTCAAAGGTACACTCAGTGACCAGCTCATTGCCTAGGGAACTCACAATCCGTCTCATTGCCTGAAACATAGTGGGCGCCCCTGCACCTTGGCATGAATCAGAACCTACCTATTGAAAGAAAACAATTTTAATGAGTACTTATATGCATGAAGGAAGAAGTTATGATGATAAAATGCAAATTTCTTTATTCAACAACTATCAAGTAAATAGTGCGGCTAATAAGTTCATCAAACTGAAGCAACGTGTGCTGGAAGATTAATACCTCCTCGTTGTCAAATAAAGCGATCATACGGATATCATGTTCAGTCGAAAGGCTCTGCGATGAAGCACATGAATCAATGAGAGCTCTCAAAGCGCAGAAACTTGATGCAAGATTATCTAGTCTTCCAGAGAATATGAATTCATTGTTTGCTCCGCCAAGGCAGCTAGGTTGGGTGTCACAGATATTCAACTCCAGACTCACTATATCCTCGACCTTACAGTCCAGGTCATCTGACAAAATCTGCAACACAATCAGGAAGCTTCAAGATATATATGGATTTTACATTTACCACCCACATCAGAAATTCAGAGAAACTAAATGATGATGGTAGAAATTCAAAATGCTGGTAATGATATTAGAAAATTGGTGCAATGCTACGAAATGACTGTAATTATTAAATATGTTATGCCACACCTGCATGAGTAGTGGATGATGAGCATCTTTGGAGGATGAAGATACTTTTTTATCCTTCGAATCTGCTAAGGATTCCTCTGGTTTTGTTGCCAGCAGTGGAACAAGTTGGGTCTCCAAATTTGGTTTAAATCCATCACTGTTCACTGTGCTAAACAATACAAGAAGCACAAAACAGTATGAGTGAGCTTCAAAACTTGTATACTTCCACTTAATAGCAAATGCATTCGTCAAAAACTTACCGATCAAGATGAATGGCCAAAGTGGGAACTCTTAATAATGGTCTTTTCACTTTGACAAGCCTGTGAACAAACGAACCATTACTGGCTCTCACAATTGCTCTACCCGCAACACTCAAGTCTCGATCAAACCAAGTGTGCCACAAACCACCTCCATAAGTTTGAACATTCACCATCAGATAGCCAGACTTGGATGAAGCTGACTTCGGCTTAATTTTAAGACACGGGCTATCAGTGTGAGCAGCTATGGCATGAAAACCATTGCCAGGAACATACCTACAAAATGAGGAACAATTGTAGGTTCCCTGAACCCAACAAATAAGGAATCTATACAAATAAAAAAGAATTTTGTGGAGAGCCATTCAATTATCAAAGCATGTGACCTACAATAGTTCGAGAATCTACTGCTATCTACTAATTAAAATCATCTACCCACCAAACTAACACTATGGACACATGGTTGAACCGAAAAAAACTCACTTTTCTCCAACAGCAAAAGCAACCAAACAGGACATGTTTCGTGTAAAGAAGTATCGGCCACCAGGTTTCAACTTCCAGTCCTCATTTTCACTGAGGTGATCAAACCCAGCAGCCAGTAGCTGTCTCTTCGCCTCAGCTACAAGCAAAAAGAAATCAATCAGATCAGAGTCATCCCTTAAATACCGAAAAAAATTTCAACTTTAAGGTGGGATTAACTACCAGTGGCGTGAAATTGTGTCCAGGATTCATTAAGATAATCCAAAAGATCCCCAACAATCGACGCATTAACATCACTCCCCAGCGATTTCGAATCACCAAAAGAGGAGCATCGGATTGGAGAGACAGAGGAGAAGGAGCGAAAGGAAGAGCAATGAAGAGAAGTTGGAAAGGAAAGAGATTGAGAGAGGAAGAGTGAAGGGTTGAGTATGGTGGGAAGAGAATGAGTTAGTGGAAGACGAGCAATGGCCGCCATTAAACTGTGGAATTGGATTTGGAAGATGATAGGTCCTCTGATTATCAGAGAGTACTGTTAATAGTGCTAGTAAAAATGTAAGTTTTTCCAATTTTTCTAAAAATTCGAAAGTGAATCATTACGAAGATAGATGATAGAACCGTGAAGGCCTCATTTTTTCAAAAGTCTTACTTTATTTAAGTCTTCGTATAAAAATAAAGTCTTTGTAGACTTTTAAGACCAAAAGTGAACTGCAACGAAGCTTCTCCTACTTGTGTTGTTTTCTGAGGTTACTTGTTACTTCACTTCACCTTGGCTTCTTTGTCTTCGTCTCTCTCTCATGGCAGATATTATAGGCGGCGAAGTTGTGGCCGAGCTTGTGAGACAGCTCTTTGCTGTTTCTACGAAAGCTTACAAATGCAGAGGCATCGCCGAGAGACTCGGCACTATGATCCAAGACATCGAACCTACCATCAAGGAAATTCAATACAGCGGCGTTGAGCTCAGCCCTCATCGCCAGCTTCAGTTGCGTATGTTCGTCGAAAGTTTACAGAAGTGCAGGAAACTCACCGACAAGGTTCTCAGATGCAGCCGTTGGAACATGGTTCGACAAGTTCTCCATTATAATAAAATGGTTGGTCTCGAGAAGAATATCTCTAAGGTTCTTAACGGTCAACTGCTTCTTCATGTTCTCGCTGATGTTCATCATGTTCGATCTCAAAATGAAGTCCGATTTGATCGGATTGATAGGACTGTTGATAGCTTGAATGAGAAGCTGGGTTCTATGAAAATCAGGGGAAGTCAATCGATGCAGGAGGCCTTGCAAACGGCTGAGGCTACGATGGATATGGTGACTGATGGTGATCTTGGTAATTTGGGGGTTGGTTTGGTTTTGGGAAAGATGAAAGTGAAGGAGATGATGTTTAATTTGATGGATGAAGTAAGACTTATTGGGATGTCAGGGATGAGTGGTTCAGGGAAAACTACTCTTGCTAAAGAGCTTGCTCGTGACGAGGATGTTCGAGGTAATCAAATTTTGATCCAAAATTGTCTGTTACTCTGTTTAGTACATCTTTGTAATCTACTGCGTTAGGTTGTGGTGTTGCTTGATGGCATGTATGATCATGCTTTTATGTGTGTGTGTATGTTTGTATACTCGATTATGTCCTGTTGATCTCAGATGACTCTATTGTTGAGTTTCTTGATATTGGACTGTGTTCAAAGGCTTTGAATTGCTGCTTTTACAGGCCACTTTGGGAACAAGGTTTTGTTTCTGACTGTGTCACAATCTCCCAATCTGGAGGAGCTTAGATCCCTTATTTGGGAGTTTCTTACTGGTTCTGAGCCTGGCTCTGGTGCCACTCTTGGTCAAACACGGAAGCTAGTGATCCTTGATGATGTTTGGACAAGGGAATCTCTGGACCAGCTAATGTTCCAAGTTATTCATGGAACCACAACTCTTGTGGTCTCACGGTTTAAACTCGCAGACTCTAGTAACACCTTTTATGTAGAGTTACTAAATGAAAATGAAGCAACGTCTCTGTTCTGTCTCTCTGCTTTCGACCAGAAATCAGTCCCACCAGGGTTCAGCAAAAGTTTGGTCAAGCAGGTAAATGGATCTGCTGCATACTAATATTCTTTTTGCTTTCAGTTTTTGTATTGACTCGAATTAGTAGGTTGTTGATGAGTGTAAAGGTCTACCTTTGGCCCTGAAAGTTATTGGTTCTTCGTTGAGAAATCAACCTGAAAGATATTGGGAAGGTGCAGTGGAGAGGTTATCAAGAGGTGAACCTGCTGATGAAACTCATGAGAGTAGAGTGTTTGCTCAAATCGAAGCAACCATAGAAGCTCTCGATTCTAAAACACGAGAGTGTTTCTTGGATCTGGGTTCTTTCCCTGAAGACAAGAAGATCCCTCTTGATGTTCTTATCAACATGTTCGTTGAGATGCATGATCTTGGGGAAGCAGATGCTTTTGCTGTGATTGTTGATTTAGCAAACAAAAATCTCCTTACTCTCGTGAAAGATCCAAGGTACTGTTATAGAACTCTATATGATCTCATCTCTTGTAGCCACTTGTATGGTCTTAAACATTCCTAACTAATGTACCATGGATACTTATGCAGGTTTGGTGCTATGTACACTAGTTACTATGACATATTTGTGAGGCAGCATGATGTTCTAAGAGATGTAGCTCTCCGTCTTAGTAACCGTGGGAAAGTGAATAAGAGAGAGCGGTTACTGATGCCGAAAAGAGAGAAAAGCCTTCCTAAAGAATGGGAGAGGAGCAATGATGAGCCATTCAATGCCAGGGTAGTCTCCATTCACACAGGCAAGACTTCATTACACAATGATCTTCAAACAAATTGATTCGTTACTCGAATCATCAAATTTTGATATGGATTTCTGTGGTTTTTACAGGGGAAATGGATGAAATGGACTGGTTTGACATGGACCTTCCTAAGGCTGAAGTTTTGATAATAAACTTCTCTTCTGACAAGTTTGTATTGCCACCTTTTGTTGCCAAGATGGCCAGGCTTAGGGCACTTGTGATTATCAATAATGGTGCGTCTCCTGCACGTCTACATGACTTCTCCATCTTTACCAATTTGGCAAAACTCAGGAGTCTCTGGCTTGAAAAGGTTCATGTCCCTGAACTCACTAGCAGTACAGTGCCCTTGAAAAACCTCCACAAGCTGTCTCTGATCTTCTGCAAAATCAACAATAGTTTTGATCAGAAAGCAGTAGACATTGCTCATATCTTCCCAAACTTGAATGATCTCACAATAGATCATTGTGATGATCTTATGGAAATACCTTCGACCATCTGTGGAATCACCTATCTCTACTCCATCAGCATCACAAATTGTCCACGCATCAAGCAATTGCCTAAGAATTTATGTAAGCTAAAAGCCCTTCAACTTCTGAGGCTATACGCTTGTCCAGAGCTGGAATCTCTACCTGTAGAAATCTGTGAGCTTCCAAGACTAAAGTACCTTGACATCTCTCAATGTGTCAGCCTGAGCTCTCTTCCAGAAGAGATAGGAAAGCTAAAGACACTAGAGAAAATCGACATGAGAGGATGTGACATATCAAACTTACCCAGCTATGCAGTTTCATTGACATCTCTACGCCATGTAATATGCGACGAAAGGTCTTTGTGGATGTGGGAAGCTGTTGAGAAGGCAGTTCCAGGACTTCGTGTTGAAGCCGCAGAAAAAAGCTACACCGTGGATTGGCTCGATGAGTAGGTTCCTTGATTCTCCGTCTGAGCCTTGAGAAGCATGTTGTGTAAACTAATCATTGTTTATCTTTAGCAAGTGATGTATATATTTTCCATTAACTCACTCAAGACTCACTGCTATTTTCTCCTTCAGTTGCATACATGAAGGACCTACAAGCTTTATTTGAGACACATACATGCATTATTAACCTTTCAGCTATAGCTCAGTGACACCATCTTAAATTTGTAGACCAACGGTTCAGTATGGTATTACGAATTTTCACATCATGTTCAAGATACAAGACTTGATAGATCGCACAAATACGATTTATTTAAGGAAGAGCGGAGCAGTTTTTGTTTTGGAACAAACAAAAGCATTTATTAATAGCTGTCGATATCTGTTTCAGGCCTTCTCAGGAAGTAACGCAGACAGTTCACCAAAACCTGAAGGAGAGAAGTTGATTTTTTTGTCATTTCTCTGTTTAAGATCTAAGATACAAAGTAACAGAACACGAAAACTTACATCTGACAAAGATCTGTTTAGTGCTTGCCCTTGGTAGCTCACGTGAAACTTGTCTTTCGCAACCAGTCCCTAAGAGAGACAATAGCAAAGTTATTAGCGTAAGGCGTGTAAATGGAATCACACTGTATGTACATTGGAGGTTGTAAGAGTGTTGCTTACTTCTGTATCTATCTCTGCGGATTCGACGTCTATGTTGATATCTGCCATCACTTTGATCATCTCTACGACAAGACCTGGCCTGTCTGCTGTCTCTATGCAAAGCAAGCTAGAGATACAAGAAACTATTTCATTGAGCTACTTTAAATGTTTAATATTGAAGTGTCATTATGTTACTGAAAAGTGAATACATACCTTCTCTTTGGTCCGTCTTCTTTCACATGTATGTGTGTTGCGATATCGACATCAATCTGTCCCAACATGAATCCCAAACGGAATTAAGAGATCAGAAAAGATTGTATCTAACAAAGACTGTATATTTCTTCTAAAAATAGATGGTATATAATTAAATAGAGGTCAATGGACTATCAACCTTATTTTCTGGAGCCTTTATTCCAAAGGTCTCACCCATTGCAAGTTGCTCGCTGCATTCCTACAAAAGAACAAAGGAAATGTTCAGAAGAATTCTCCAACAACTCACGGTTTTCATTGATCCAACAGATGCATGCAGGCCTACACCTGTATCTCAGTACAGGAGTTAAACTGTTGAGACCTTAAGCAAGAATATGAATGTGATTAAGTTAGAAGGAGAAAGGAAAGTGAAGCAAACCGGATGGTATTTCAAGAGATTGTTAATGATTGTTAATCGAATTTGCTCCAACATGTCAGGATCTTCCACTTTCCGCCCAGTATCTCTGGTTTAAGAAAAAAATAAAAAAATCAATTCAGACATCTGTGACAACAGACGATACAAGTAGATGACACTCGCACACAACACCAAAAAAAAAAATGGACTCAGGAAGTAGTGATCAGAGTCACTCGTCACATGCAACTAATCTAGTTGAAAAGAATCCTAAAGAGACATGCTATAACCACTGTCAATCATGGGATTCATCGGACTACTACAGAGGTGGCATAAGATAAGACTAAATTTCCAAGGTATGATCATAACAATCAACACAAGGTGGACCTTGACAAACTTTGCATCTTATAGACAGTTCATTATGTGATTACAAAAACATCAAAAGCAAAGTGAGCGCAGGGAAAGAAACAACGGCCTTCCTTACAGTTTTGTTATAGAAAATCTGGTCTGCTTAACAGCTCCTTCAGTTGTGACAGTTCCTTTAATTACATCCAAACCCAAATCTTTAAGCGCCCTCATCTGCCAAACATAATAATGATTCATACGCCGGAATACAAGACAAGTATTCATAATTTCAAGAAAAGAACATGCAATGTTAATCTGATACTGAAAGTACTAAAATATGCTACAAATCTAGCTCCAGTAGATCAAGAAAGCTAAAGATTTTGACACTTTTATAAGATAAGAATATAAAACCGAAACAGAAAATAGAATTCCTCACTGTGTCAATGAGAGCCCCAAGACGATCTCCAAAACTGAGTTGTACAATGGTCGCTTCCGGGTCAGCATCCTGGTCTATCATAACCATTGGCATTGGAACAACGTCATCATCATCTTCTGATTTCTGCGATCAAATTTTCCAGCAATTGTCATCTCAAAGCACATACGCAGACAGTTTCCCTATTAAAAACATAAGAAAATTTAAATCACATATCAAAGACTATACACAACCACAATCTCTCTACATTTACTCGCTCAGCTTCTGCGTATGGTACCCAAATCAATAGTTCAAAGAACCATCAATAGTTTAACTGCGACGAAACAGAAACACTGAAACAAGTGACTGACCGGATAAGATGGAGTACTGGCATTAATGCTGTTAATCGAAGCATAAACACGGCTTCTTATACTGCATAACAAAACAAACAGGCACTAATTGAGCTTAAAAGTAGCCAAACATGAAGTACACAAAGTTCTCAGAACGAGGAAGAAGACTATAATCTCCAGCAAAGTAAAATCTAAGATACATGATATATACAAAATCGGTAACCACTAACCTCTTCGTCAAGAGAGACATTACACCGTCGACGAACTTCCGGCGATCAGCGAACAAAGCAGGCGATAGATCTGGAGATGGAATTTGAGCGGGAAAACGAGTTTGTCTAGAAGGACGAGAAGCAAATGAAGAAGAAGAGTGAGTTACAGCGAAAATTGAACTCGAGAACGCCATTGAAGTTTGAAAAGAAGTATTAATTGTTCTTTTATCCTTCGAAGTCAGAGAGAACAATGAAATCTAAAATGGCGAGGACTTGGCCTTTTGTGATAACAAAAAGATGATGAGTGCTGAATCTGCTGATGTGTGACGTCACTACTAAGATGCTCCAAGCTTTATTTATTATTTTTCCTATTTGGTAAATTATTTTCTCTTATATTTCTACAAGTAATTAATTGAATATTTGCAAATTGATATTAAAAAATTATGAGAATGAGAGGAATTTAGACGCATAAATTTGGTTGATGACGCCTAACTTCAACCAAATATCTTCTCTTTTGTTTTCTTTTCTCCTCCAAACCAATCGGACTGGTTTTTAGACTTTTTAAAATGCAAATATAAACCAACTCATTATGCTAAAGAATTTTTAAAAACATTTTTTTTTGTCTCTAATGAATTCTAAAGAATTGTGCTATTACAATTATTGACGTGAGAAAGTTATATTAAAAAAATATAATTCGTTGACTGAAAAAACAAAAATAAAATTATAGAAAAGTGCAGTTGTAGTAAGTCCGCTAAAGGCACGCATATATGCACAATTAGAGATCGAATCCTACCACCTACGAAATTTATGTAGGAATTTGGCTAATGAGCCAACATTTGTGGCCCATATTATAGAAAAGAAATCTCGAAAAAATTTCTATCTCGAAGAGAAAAGTGCATATTACTATGTGTTATGTGGGAATTTGGCTAATAGATCCTCAAAAGAAAAATTATAGAAAAGAAATCTCGTGTATTGAGCCGTAGCCCATTGGGCTTTTAACTGGGCCTTTGTTAACAATTCTAAGCGGGTCCACAATATTATAGCGGCTTTCTCAACAATCTAGCCCAACCTAGACCCGAACCTAAACCCGAGGCTACTCTGAACCCTGTAACTGCCCTCGTTCACACCGAAAGAGATATTTTGTAACACCCCAACTCATTAAACTCAAGTTCCGATACATTTTAGTAAGGTCTTGGGCGGACCTTACACTTAACCATTTCAAACCCATTATTCACTAAGTCAAAATTCGATTAAAAGATGTGATAAATCCAATCAGTTCATAATAAAATTCGGTTCCATTCTTATTCAAATTAAGTTCAAGGTTCAATAACAAACGATAACTTAACAAATTGAAAGCGGTTTTAGCATCAAGTTCAACTTTAAATGACATAAAATAAAACTCCCAATTTCCATCCCAAAATCCACCTCCTTTCCTTCCGCCTTGGTCTCGCTCCTACTAGCCACTTTCTCGATCATTGATACAACGAGTTTTAACCCTATATCCTACTGCAAGTGCACAGCAAACGTAATAGTACTTAGGGGTTGAATTCCACAGAGAACCAAGTTACACTTTTAACTCCTATCAAATCGCAAGCTAAATCAATCGAT
This sequence comes from Lepidium aucheri, assembly GCA_900406435.1. Classification (NCBI taxonomy): domain Eukaryota; kingdom Viridiplantae; phylum Streptophyta; class Magnoliopsida; order Brassicales; family Brassicaceae; genus Lepidium; species Lepidium aucheri. The sequence continues at coordinate 218 of OVBA01007709.1, read as the reverse complement.
ATTAAGAGAATAAACACTAACAACTTAACGTGGATGTAAACAATAAACTAAGGCAATCGGATGTCGGGTATTCATTTAGGAGTCAGAACTCTTGTCAGGGAAACTATGCAGGAACTATTCGAACCATATTCTCGGCTTGAACATAAACGAAGGTAAACCAACTCTCATTGAATCTACCCCTCTATCGATAATCTAAAGATCCTAACTCTCGTTGGTTT